>JAJIBD010008257.1:0-22123 GCA_021461705.1 Cryptotis parvus
GGAAAGATAGGTCTACAGCTGAATCTGAAGAAAACTATGTTTATGAAAAATGAACTAGTTCCAGAGGCGCCATTCACTCTCAATGGAACAAACATCTCTGAATGCAGCAGATATGTGTACCTAGGTCGAAAAATCAACATGATGAACGACCTAAAACCTGAGCTGTGCAGGAGGAAGAGCAGCATGGAATGCCTTCAAAGGCATTGAAGAAATAGCTAAAAGGACAAAGAACCTCTGGCTCCAGGCACATCTCTTTGACTCCACTGTTCTCCCTGCATTAACATACGCCTCAGAGACCTGGGCCCCTACGAAAGCAGGATGAGAATGCTATTCGGGTCTCCCAGAGAGGAATCCAAAGAGCTAATCTTGGAATATCACGCCTCACTCAAGTGAGAGAAGGAATCAGAGTTCTGACCTCCGTCGCTATTCCAGAATCAGGGATGCTGTCTCGTTTGCCAAGTGCATCGAAAATCAGATGGGCTGGACATGTAATGCGATTTGGAGACAACTGCTGGACTAGAGCCATTACTGACTGGATCCCAAGGGATGTCAAAAGATCACGTGGCCACCCACCTACAATATGGTCAGACTTCCTTGTAAAGACCCTGAAGAAACGGTTTGATGCTCTTCATATTCCTGAATCAACCAGATGCCATTGGGCTACATTGGCACGTGATAGGGTCCAATGGAAATGTTACTGGCGCCCGGCCGAGCAAATCGATGAATAACGGGATTCAAGTGATGGTGAGTGAGTAAGAAGACCATTTTTTAAAGTATTTTATTATACCAATGTGAGACATACAATTACAAAGATATACAATTAAAAAGTTAATATTTTGGATTTGGTCATACAGTGTCACAGCACCCATCCCTCCACCAGTGCCCATCTCCCACCACCAACGCCCTCGGTTCCCTCCACCCTCCCCCAGCCCACCACCATGGCAGGTTCTTTATTTCTTTCCCTCTCTCTCTCTCTCTCTTTTCCTTCCCTTCCAGACTATGGATTACAGAACATACATTAAAGGGTTGCCATGTGTATCTTTTTGCCTGTATTTAATGCTCAGTTCTAGTTGATATTAGTACTTTTGACAATTGTTAGCACACTGTTCCATTTTCTGTCTTACCTAGCCTCTGACTCCCACACGTTTGTGATAATTTCCACCTTTGACAAGACCTCCTGATATAAGGTCATGTGCCACGGCTCCCGCGGCACCGGCTCGCGTAGCATGAAAGTGCTCACTGGGCCAGGGGATGGCTTTGGTACTTCCCCTAAAAAGGGACAGTTACCAGACGGTGCTTCCCCTAAAAAGGGACTGTCGCCAACAAAGCCCCCTAGAATCCCTTGGTTATACCTAAGAATACTTGGTGTGCAATTAGAGCGCTTGTTTATGCTGAAACTTAAACTCTGAGTAATGAAGAGACTGGACAAAGAGAGAAGCCTGTGGCAACCGTTGTTTTCATTATACACAATTATAGCATAAAACAAAGATAGTATAAAAATGCCAGCCTGCGCAGCGTCTGGCTGCCAAGGCCTGAGCTGGTCTCAGGTCCTTGATAAGGAAAGGCTCGTGGCCTTCAGGCCTTTGCTTCCCATCATTAGCGGGAAGGGAGAATTCTTGACCTATGGGTCGAGGCGACTGGCTACCCCCTGTTGACGGGAATGCAGTGATTAGCCTCCCTAAACCTCCTGTGTGAAAAATAATTGGGCCTGTTAAAGTTAACACTTTCTAGTACAAAATCTTAATAATCTTATAATAATAAACTCTGCATAGAAGTTTCTATTTAGGAGTAGGTTAAGTTAATCTATAATATGTGCATAGAGCTAGTAAGTAATTCTATGAATATAAAAATTAAAAAAAAATATGTATCTTACTTAAGGCAAATATGAAAGTATGTAAAAACAAAAGACGTCAGAGAAAACATGTCTGGAAAACAGGCGCAGGCAAAAGGTGGTCATATGTGGTAGACACGATAAACTCCTTTTGTTGTTGAAAAATGTCTCCTTTGCTAAAAAATAACTGGTGTAATCTTGTGTCTGTGCAGTTGTTGAACATAAAAAGAAAAGCTTTGCCCTCAGTAAACGGCAGCAGCAGCATTTGACCTCCCTTGTGTCTGTGCCTGTCTGTCCATTGCGCCGACGTTCCTGTTCTCCTGACTTCCTCAGCTGGTTACCCCCGAGACTTAGAGCTCACACCGACTGAGCGGTCTCCGGCAGTCATGTTTCACTTGACATTGGATATTGGTATCATAATATGTACATATATATTTATGTCATGCAAATAAATGTAGTCGTTCTGTATCTGTCTTTCTCCTTCTGGCTAAATTCACTCAACAAAATCTTCTCCATGTCCATCCATTTATAGCCAAATTTTATAACTTCATTTTTCCTAATAGCTGCATAGTATTCCATTGTGTAGATGTACCAAAGCTTCTTTATTCAGTCATCAATTCTCGGGCACTCTGGTTGTTTCCAGATTCTGGCTATTGTGAATAATGCTGCTATGAACATAAAAGTAGGGATGGTGTTTCCACTGCGTATTTTTTGGCTTCCCAGAGTAGATTCCCAGGAGTGGTATGGCTGGGTCAAATAGGAGTTCAATTTCTAGTCTTTGGAGGAATGTCCTTATTATTTTCCAGAAAGGCTGTACCAGCCAGCATTCCCCCCAACAATGGATGAGTGTCCCCTTTCCCCACATCCATGCCAGCACTTGTTGCTTTTACCCTTTGAATATGGGCCAGTCTCTGTGGTGTGAAGTGATATCTCTTTGTTGTTTTGATTTGCATCTCTCTGATGATTAGTGATGATGAGCATTTTTTTCATATGTTTTTTTGCCATTCGAATTTCTTCCTTGCTGAAGTTTCTGTTCATTTCTTCTCCCCCATTTTTTGATGGGGTTGTTTGTTTTCTTCTTGTAAAGTTCTACCAGTCAGTGCCTGATATATCCTGGATATTAACCCCTTATCAGATGGGTATTGGGTGAATATTCTTTCCCATTCTGTGGACTGCCTTTGTATCTTAGTCACTGTTTCTTTTGAGATACAGAAGCTCTTTAGTTTTATGTAGTCCCATATGTTTGTCTTTTCTTCTAGTTGCTTTGTTAGTGATGTTTCACCTTTGAAGATGTCTTTAGCTTCAATGTTGTGGAGGGTTTTTCCTATATTTTCTTCAATGTACTTTATGGACTCAAGTCTTATATTGAGGTCTTTAATCCATTTTGATCTGATTTTTGTGCATGGTGTTAGACACAGGTCCAAATTCATTTTTTTACATGTCGCTGCCCAGTTTTCCCAACACCACTTGCTGAAGAGGCTTTCCTTACTCCATTTTGGACGCTCTGCACCTTTATCAAAGATTAAATGATCATGTGTTTGAGGTTGGGTGTCAGGATACTCAATTCTATTCCATAGGCCCACAGGTCTGTTTTTATTCCAATACCATACTGTTTTAATTACTACTGCCTTGTAGTACAATTTGAAATTGGGAAAGGTGATGCCTCCCATCTTCTTTTTCCTGAGGATTGCTTTAGCTATCCTTGGGGATTTATTGTTCCATACAAATTTCAGGAGTGTTCAGTCAATTTCTTTGAAGAATGTCATGGGCATCCTTATAGGGACTGCATTGAATCTGTACAGAGCTCTAGGGAGTATTACCATTTTGACAATGTTGATTCTCCCCATCCATGAGCAGGGAATATGTTTCCATTTCCTTGTGTCCTCTTTTATCTCTTGGAGCAGTGTCTTGTAGTTTTCTTTGTAATAAAATCTCTGCGTCCTTGACACACTTGGTTAAGTGGATTCCTAGGTATTTGATTTTCTGTGGCACAATTGTGAAAGGAATCGTTTCCTTAATATCCCTTTCTTCTCTTTCGTTATTTGTATATAGGAAAGCCACTGACTTTTGGGTGTTGATTTTGTATCCTGCCACTCTACTATATGTGTCTATTGTTTCTAGGAGTTTTTTGGTAGAGAGTTTAGGGTTCTCTAGGTATAATATCATGTCATCTACTAATAATGATAGCTTGACTTCTTCCTTGCCTATCTGGATGCCCTTGATGTCCTTTTCTTCTCTGATTGCTATGGCAAGTACTTCCAGTACTATATTGAATAAAAGAGGTGAGAGTGGGCAACCTTCTCTTTTCCCTGATCTCAGGGGAAGGCTTTCAATTTTTCCCCATTTAGATATTTCTCGCTGTGGGCTTTTGGTAGATGGCTGTAACTATCTTGAGGAAAGTCCCTTCAATTCCCATTTTCTGGAGGGTTTTAATCATGAACGGGTGCTGGATCTTGTCAAATGCTTTCTCTGTGTCTATTGATAGGATCATATGGTTTTTATTTTTTTCTCTTATTGATATGATGTATTATGTTGATTGATTTGCGAATGTTGAACCATCCTTGCATTCCCGGGATGAATCCTACTTGGTCATGATGTATAGTCTTCTTGATGAGTCTTTGGATTCTGTTGGCTAGTATTTTGTTGAAGATCTTAGCATCCGTGTTCATCAGGGATATTGGTCTGTAGTTTTCTTTCTTTGTGTTGTCTCTCCCTGCTTTGGGTATCAGGGTGATATGTGCCTCGTAGAAGCTGTCTGGGAGTGTTTCTGTTTCTTCTATTTCCTGGAAGAGCTTGAAAGGTACTGGCATTAGGTCCCTCCTTAAAGGTTTGGTAGAGTTCACTAGTGAATCCGTCTGGACCTGGGCTTTTGTGTTTGGGTAGACTTTTTTTTTACTGTAAGAAGACCATTTTTAACTTCTTATCTCTTCTGGCTCCTGACAAAGAGACTCTGAGAGATCAAAAGGTCATTTGCTTTGAATTTAGGGTTGCCTAAATATTGACCACTATCTTTCCTTATTACGCTGTTGCCACACCCAGCTGTGTCTAGGACTCTGTGCTCAGGGATCATTCTCGGTGGGACTCTGTATTGCTTTAGCTATCCTTGGGGGTTTATTGTTTATTTATTTATCCTTGGGACCATATTCAGTGCCAAGGAATCTGACCCAGGTCAGCTACATGCAAGGCAAGTGCTGAACACTAACTTTTCTATTATAAATGCCATACAGGGGCCAGGAGCGATAGCCCAGCCGGGTAGGGCGTTTGCCTTGCAAGTGCCAGCCCATGCCGGCTGGGGTTTGATCCTCGGCATCCCATTTGGTCCCCCAAGCACCACCAGGAGTAATTCCTGAGTGCAGAGCCAGGAGAAACCCCTGAGCATTGCTGGGTGTGACCCAAAAAAGCAAAATAAAAATATTAAAATAAATAAATAAATGCCATAGAGTGGCATAGAATGGTATTCCTGATGGTGTCCGGATAATCTTCTAATTCACAAATTGGCCTGTGAGTTGGTCTTTTACATCTTGCACCAGCTTCTCAGCACCGAGTCCATCACATTCCTGAAGCCCCAGAGAAGGGAAGCTCAAGAGTTGAGATGCTATTACTGAAAGACAACGTAGCTAAAAACCAATTTGGAATCGTTTTCCAAAAAGGTGAAATAAGAAGACAAACATTCCTTGGGTCACTTCCCTTGCTTTCCATTTATTTTTTAGTGGCCTCCCACAGCAGTGTTCAGGAGTTCCTAGGCTATTTCTGGCATTTATGGGTGGCTGTGCAGGCTTCTGGTTTGGTCCTTCCCTTCCTCTCCTCTCTCTCCCTCCTCCCTTCCCCTCCCTCCCCTCCCCCTCCCCCCCCCCCCCTTCCCTTCCCTCTTCCCTTTTCTTGTTGGCTTTTTTTTTTTGGATCACAACTGACAATGCCCAGTGGTTACTCCTGGCTCTGCACTAAGGAATTAATTCTCCTGGCAGTGTTTGGGGGCCATATGGGGTGCTGGGTGTCAAAACCAGGTCGGCTGCATGCAAGGCAAATATCTTCCCAGCTGTCCTATTGTTAATGCCAAAGTGGATTTCTCCATTCTTTTTTTTTTCTTTTTGGGTCACACCTGGCAATGCTCAGGGGGTTTCTCATGGCTCTGCACTCAGGAATTACTCCTGGTGGTGCTCAGGGGACCATATGGGATGCCAGGGATCGAATCTGAGCCGGCACAGGCCGGCTGCGTGGCAAGGCAAATGCCCTATCCACTGGACTATCGCTCCAGCCCCTGGATTTCTCCATTCTTGTTCTTTAGATTTGTATGAATGAATTGCATACAAATCTCAGCAGAAAAAATAGAGTTTGTTACACAGGTGATTTCAGGTCCTTCCCCAGATGTCTCAGCTCTCTCAATCTCTGTGAATGACATACTGGTCCTGTCCCACGTAGTCTACTCCGCCTCCCGCATACAATGACCAGGTCCTGTCTCCGTGCTCCTCTTTCCCCTGTGGGCTCTCCCAGACTCCAGCCTCTGCCACATGCACATGGGCAAGATCCCTGGGCCTCGTTACCTGCCGCTAGATCTCCCACCTGTGCCCCAGCAGTCCCTGTTGTCCTGTCCTGGCTTTCCTTAGTCTCCAACCTGCCCTGTGCATGTGAGATTCCTGAGCTCAGTAACCTGCCACTATCAGAATCTGAGCTATACAGGGTCCGATGAGCCTGTGTTCTGACCCTCTGGCTCTGAACTGTTCTAGGCCCTGAGACGGCTCATGTAGGCCTACCTTACCTGAAGGTCCCCGGGAGAGAGCGTGGTAGTTCCTAACAGCTCTAGGGGGCTCCCAATAGCTCTTGGAGAGATGGAGAAGTGCTTCTCAGGGCTGGTGAAAGGTGATACAGAGCCAGCCTCCGACCTCCTCTCACCTCTGTCTCGTCTCTCTCTCTCTCTCTTCTGTCTCGCACTAGGGGTCTTGTATCAATTCAAACTCCACCCCCCAGCCAGCCCATTTTATGTTCTTATTGGCTATCTATCCCAGGGGAGATTTAAAGCTACCTGGCCTTCTACACCTCAGCCTGCTGTAACACTGTTGCTCAGGCCCCTCCTTGGTTAATTCTATTTTCCACACAAACCTTGAGTACTTCTGTTTGATGCCCCTCTGGGAACAGAAGAAAGTGGAGGCACATACTTACTCAATGAACTCCTTAATCTTCAAAACAGAAAAGAGAAAAACAGAATCAATTATGGACTTTGTTTTTAATGACTCTTAAAAGATGATCCTAGAAGTGTCTCCCTAACCTTTCTGCACAGACTTCAGAAGCCAAAGCACCTCTTGGTCACAGCTCATTTAAAGAAATCCTACCATGTGCTTAGAAGGAAAGCAGAAATGTTTGAAAACAGCTGTAATTTGTGCAACCACACCCACATGTAATAGGTATTCAAAGAGTAGTTACAATGGAAGTAATTAGCCATAGCAATTGTTTGGATTGGGGTTCTCAACTTTGATGAGACCTTGGAATCTCACCCAAGAAGCTTTTTTAAAATGCCAGAAAGTCAGGCTGTCTGCCTACTAAACCATGCTCTGGGGGGTGTGACGGGGCAGGGGAGAGTTTTTAGGGCCCCCTAGAGACTCAATGTGCAGCCAAGATTGAGGGCTGCTGCTTAGGCTCATCTTTAGATATTTCACACAGGCCCATCCTGAGTGCTGCAAGGGAGAGTTCGGGCCTTCTACTTTATTCTATTTATGTGATCATTTGAGTGCTGAGTCGACATGGTCAAGGGAGAGACTTAAGTAGAAGATCTGCTCATTTCTCATGCTTGCAGTACGAAAACGGTCATGACCCACAGGAAACAATTTTGCATTTAGCTTGTTCTCTATATCTAGTGCTTGCTTCTTGTTGATGCAACAGCTGCATTTTGTGGCTGGAGAAAGGGCTCAAAGCTGCAGCATGTTCTTGGCATGCAGGAGCCCTGGGTCTCGCACCTGGTACCATATGGTCCCTCTGAGTGGTGCCAAGAGAAACCCCAACTATTCACCCAAAAGTACCTCCTGACACTTCAGGGTATGAACCATATAAAAAACCCCATGCCCCACCCACAAAAAAGGGAAAAAAGGACGCTTCTCCTATGGGACAGAAAGCCCCAGAGGGTAGAAACAATTCCTAGCACCTACAGATACTCAGAGAGGCACGCGAGTTAATCCCAAGGCCAGTGCCGATCTGACAGACGATGAGGCATTGTCCTAGGTCTTTTCTGATGCATGCCTATATCTGGAGAAAAGAACTTGCATCATGAGACACATATTTTCTTTTCTGTTTAACCTTTATAGTTTGCCTTTTTCCAAGAGGATCTGAAGTAAGGGACAGACTTTTAAATGCATTTGGCCAAAGGCCAGTGCAAAACTGCAGGCATAAGGAATAAGTAGCATATAATTATCAAAATATTTAAATGTGCAGCCAGCCAAAACAATACTGAGTGTCTATGCATGAAGTCTGTTATGTGCCTGAGATTCCAGATTGAGGAGCCTTCTCAGTCCCATCACTGGGTCACTGCCATTTCCACTTTTGTACATCACTATCTGTTTATTCTGATTTTTTTAAAAAAGTAACATTGGGGCTCTCTCTGCTCTGGAGAAGTTTGTGTTCTCTCTTGAGCATGCATCTTAGCCTACTCTTCTCCTTACCTTACATCCTTAATAAACTTATTATAATTTAAAAAAAAATAAGCACCATTGGTTGATGAGACTCTTACGTTTCAGTGGTATGGCATTATATTGCCATCAAAAGTCTACATTCCTTCTCCAACCAGTGACTCTTTCCCCCATGCCCTCTCACTCCACCCTACAATCTCCTTCTCTTCTGGTAACTACTGATCTGCTCTAAATTGTTTTATTTTAAATCTTGTTTAGTATGCTTTCTCTCTTTATCTTTCATAGGCTTTAGGTTTTCTGTCTCACTTTACTTAGTCTGATACTAGGTCCATACAGGTTGTTGCAAAGAGAAGTATTTCACCCTTTCTATGGCTGAGTAGTCTGTCTCTGTATATGAACACCACATCTTATTTATTTACTCAAAAACAAAAAAGGCAAAATAGATGATTCTTTAAAGAAGAGATAGAATGCCAACAGACACAAGAAAAGATTTTTCTCTGATGTTTAAAGACTGTAAAAAGGAAAACTCCAAACATAAACAAATGGGTTTGTTATGTAATAATTTAATTTTTACAAGCATCTTTAAAATCAGTTTCTTTAATTACTCCCCCTTTCCTAGGACATCTGCCATGACTCTAACTTATGTCTGAATCACATGATCAAAGCTACCTAATGAAAGCTAGTGAAAAGAATCCCCCAGCTCAGAGGTCTGTAAATTCAAATGTTCTAGTACAGAAGAGGTGTCAGAGTGAGAGGAGACAGACAGTACAGAGAGATAGTACAGCAGGTATCGTGTTTGTCTTGCATATGGTTGACATGGATTTTCATGGATTTGAAAGCCCTTGATGAAGATGAAGAAAAAGGAGGAGGAGGAAGAGGAAGAGCAGGAGGAAGAGGAGGAGGGAAAGGAGGAGCAGGAGAAGTCAGAGGAAGAGGAGGAGGAGCAGTCAGGGCTTCAAATTCAGGACCTCATACATGAAAACATGGAAAGCATATGCTCCTTCCCTGAGTTACAAGTCCCCCTCTTGTTTTAATATTGCTTTTCATTAAGCTTTAAATGCAATGTTTTATTTAAACAGGAGCATCATTTTATAAGGTATATTTACATATGTGTATATATTTATCATTTTATAATGTATATTTACATATGTGTATATTTATCATACTTATATACTTAAATATATATTTATCATACTTAAACTTATGTATATGTGTATACATATATTTATCATACTTAAGCCCCATTGAAAATAGACTTTATAATTTTAATTCAGCTTTGTTTCTCCCTAAAGTGTTTTGAGTAGCATCTTACCCATAGCATATAAATATTTAAAAGATTAATAAATATTAAAAAATTAATTAATGAATAAATAATGTATAACTTGGCAATCCTGGTATTTTCTAGCCACTTAGGTTTTGAATTGCTCTTCAATAGCAGGATTTAGCAGTATGCTTCAAAATAACCAATAGGTGGAGGAAATAAAAGTTTCTATTTTGGGGTGGACAAACAAAATAGAGTATTATCCAGTCTTCACTGTGTCTGTCACTGTCTTCCCGTTGTTCATCGATTTGCTCGAGCGGGCACCAGGAACATCTCCGTAAGTTCTGTCACAAGCAAGTGTAGCCCAAGAGCATCTGCTTGCTCCAGGAACAGGAAGAGCCTCAAACCATTCTTCAGATCATGGAATTGAGGTCCATAATTGTTACTAGTTTTTGGCATAACAAATAAAACACGGGTAGCTTGCCAGGCTCTACCGCGGTTATCCAGTCTTAAAAAAAGATTTTGGATTCTGCGGTCAGATGACAGCTCAGAGGGCATGTGCTTACCCTGTGCAAGGCTGGCCTGGATCTGATCTTTGGCTTCCCGTGCTGTCCCTCAAGCCTCTACCCTAGCTGTGGTACCGGAATTAAAAACAACAACAAAAATGTGGATTATAATACATACTACAATATAGATGAACCTTGAGAACATTATTCTATATGACCAAAACAGTCACAAAAAGACAAATACTGCATGAGTCCATTTACATGAGGAACCTAGAGTAGTCAGATTTATAGAAACAGAAAGTAGAACGGGGCTAGAAAGAAAGTACAGCGGGTAAGTGGGAGTAAGCAGCTTACCTTGCACTGGGCCAATCCTGGTTCCATCCCTAGCACCTCATATGGTACCCCATCCCCAGGACCCACCAGGAGTGATCATTAAGCTGAGACCAGGAGTAAGCCCTGAGCACTGCTGGGTGGTTATCAGGCTTACTTCTCTGTCTGTGCTAAGAAATCACTCCTGGTGCTGCTCAGGGAACCATATGTGGTACCAGGGATCCAACCAGGGGCAGCCACGTGCAAACCGAGTACCTTACTGGTATACTATCACTCTGGCCTGCTCTATTACTGCAGTGAAAAAAAATAAACAAACTAATAAAGAAAAGTACCAAATGGTGCAGTATAACTAAAAGATTTCCTTCACTGACTTCCTGTCTCAGGTCAGGGATCAGCACTTAGTCCTTCATATTCAATTCTCCATCTTAAGATTCCTCTTCTTCGTTTCAGGCCTCCCTAGAATGTGCTTAATCCTTTCCTTCAACAACTTGATTTCTCCATCACATCTAAAGAGATTAGCAGATGCAACACCAACAAATATGAGCCTGTTCCTCTGACCCCACTTTGCCATTCTGCATTCAGAGCGCCACGATCACCCCTCAGTTCTTTGGGGACAAATGGCATCATATCGGAATAAACGTGGGTGCAGGTAATGTGGAACTTTACCTGCACCTCCATTATTTGTATCTGTGCTCCCAGAACACAGTGCTGTAGACAGTTTCGCCAACCCATATGTAATCTGGGAAGAGCTCAGGTCTACCCCAGCCTTCCCTGAATAAGACCCTCCCCATTTTACCCCTGGTTCCCCTAAATCTGGGACTGACGCTCCTGCCTATTTTCCTCTACAAAGCACCCTGCACATTCTTGAAGACTTTATTTTGTCACAGACAGAAAAAAAAATTCATCTTTATCTGTCTGATGCATTTTGTCTTTTACAAGGACAAGGATCTTTTTTAGGATGATCCTATAGAATCACCTTATTTTGCATCCAAGACATTTTTTAGACATGAAACTTTTACAGTTTATATATAACTTAAATGACTATTTATTGATCAATAAATGCTTTATTTTGATAGATATATTAAATATATAATAGATATACTAATTATATTGATATATTGATAGATACAATAGTTCCATTCAAACTTTATTTAAAATTCTTTTTTTCTAAAAATAAAAGTAGCATCCTGCAGACATTGAAGCAAACAAAGAAACTCTTCTACTGATCAGCAAAATAGTCATTCAGATTGTACCCAGGCAATTTTAAAAATAAAACAAGCATTTAAAAAAATTTTTTATTCTGGGTATACATTATCTTATTTTGTTTCTTAACTATTTCAGTTCAACCCAGTCATTGTATGGTGAACAATAAATAGAATTTTCAGTGCTGAAGTTATGTAACATGCATACACTTTTTTGTTTGTTTTTCTGTTTTCTTGGGGATCCACACCTCGTGGTGCTTAGGGTTCACTCCTGGGTCTGTGCTCAGGGATCACTCCTGACAATGCTCAGGAAACTGTATGTGAGACCCAACCTCGGGGAGTCACATACAAGCCAAGCACCTAACTTGCTGTGACAGGAGTATGTGTGGTCCTCCTTGTTACTTTTTCACAAAATTTCTGTCAGCTTTCTTCACATTTGCATTCTGTGGCTGGTACACCTGAAGCTGACCTTCCTATCAGGAGATATATTAACAGCAATTGATCATTTATATATTCACTGAAAAAAACGCTGTTCCAGGGGCCGGAGCGATAGCCCAGCGGGTAGGGCGTTTGCCTTGTCACGCGGCCGGCCCATGCCAGCCTGGTTCAATCCCGGCATCCCATATGGTCCCCCGAGCACCGCCAGGAGTAATTCCTGAGTGCAGAGCCAGGAGAGTAACACCTGAGCATTGCCGGGTGTGACCCAAAAAAGCAAAAAAAAAAATGCTGTTCCAGGTGGGGTACCTCCACCACAGACAGTTCAGGGGTTGGTGACTCGTCCCAGCAGGCAGAACTCAGTCACTAGGCCTGGCACGGCCCTGTGAAGCAGCACCGCTGGAATTGTGGGATGCCCTGGAGATATACTAGTAGTGCTCAAGGGGCCAAGTAGTGCTGGCTTGAACTGTCTGTCCTTGAACACAAGCCCCTGACCCCTAAGCTATCTCCCGAATCCAGAAAATTTACTCTGCACAAGTGTATTTGCTGGTGCACCTGGTGAAGCCAGAGCAAACAAGGGAAGCAAGCCACAATTAAAATTTCTGCATCTTAAATTGTGAATGTTACTCAGCCTAATGCGCCCGGGCTCCTATTGGTCTGCATGCAGGAGATTGCTCTGAAATATTTTTTACAAGTTAACACAACAAGTAAGTTTCATTTGTGATTTTATTAAATATTTTTTTCTTGGGGTTGGGTGCACACTTGGCAAGGTTCAGGGGCTGTTTCTGGCTCAGTAATGGGGGGGTTGGTCCCAGCAGTGCTTCGAGGACCATGTGATATTTGGGGTTGAACATGGGGCTCCTGCCTGCTAAGCATCTGCTCCAGCTCTCTGAGCTATATCACTGTCACCTTGGAAATATTCAGTCAAAGAAAGATGCCACAAACCATTATGTTCTAGCAGAGGCTATGCTTTCATTCAATTAAGTTAGAAGCACCATCAACATTTATTTCACAGGTGGAGATATACTAAAATGCAACTGAAAATTTAACTATTTTTTAGTATAAAAGTTTAATTTTTTACTAAGTAGACACAAATAGGTCTCTTAATCCCATAGATTCAGAAGCTATAGACTGCCTTGGGATATTTTGGTCACTTTACATTCATAATTAATAAAATAAGGTATGATATCATTTTTAGAAATCTCAATCTTTTGTTTTTGCTATTTTGGGGGCCATACTCTGCATTGCTTAGGGGTTACTTCTGCCTCTGCATTCAGAAATCATTCCTAGTGGTACCCAGGGACCATGTGAGATACCACGGATTGAACCTAGGCCAGCCTCATGCAAGGCAAGTGCCTTATTCACCTATTGCTCCAGCTCCCATCAGCCTTGCATTTTATTTCTTTGGGGAGGGGGTCTATCTGGCAATGCTCAGGGCTTTCTCCTGGGTCTGTGCTCAGGGGCCACTGTAGGCAGGGCTCAGGGACCACAGAGGCTACCAAGGAGTGAACCCAGGTCACCACATGGAAATCAAGTGGACTGTTCCCTGTACAACACTCCTGCCTCTACCTCAATATTTTAAATGACTTTTTCTTATTCTAATACATAGATAAGTTATGGTCTAATTATTTCCCCACTGATGAGAATTTAATTTTAAAATTTTTATTATTTTTATTGAGGTACTGTGATTTCCAATACTGTTAATGGTTTTCATGTATACATAATTCCAACACCACACCTATCACCAGAGCTTCTTCCCCAAGGACCCTGATGCCCCTTTCAACTCCCTCCAGTCATCCCTCCCCACCCCCAATTCTCCAAAGACTCACTTTTGTGGATCATTTCTTTCATTGTGGGCAACTAAAAATTTAAAGGTTGTATCATGGGGTAGGGAGCTATCTCAAAAAGTGCTGGTGGATGTCGGATTTGTATAAGGAAGCCACAGGCTTGATCCCTTAGCACGCAGGGAGTGAGCCTGAACACTGAGCCAGGAGTAACCCCAAACACAGACACAGATACTGAAATCCCGAAACGAAGAAAAAAGTTGTGTCTTGTAAAGCAAGACACAAAGAAAAATGTTGTGTCTCGTAAAGCCCCTTGCATATTAGTTTCTTAGTTCAGGTCTTCTTTTGGTTTTGTGGGAAGACATTTCAATCTCATCCTATTTGCAAGTATTGCATTTAGTAATTATAATTGGCTGTATACTTAAAAGTAGGCAGTTTCTTGATGTTTAATTTGTGTATTAAACAGGGTACATTAAAGAATTCCAACTCTTAATTTTTTTTTTTTTTTTTTTTTGCTTTTTGGGTCACACCCGGTGACACTCAGGGATTACTCCTGACTCTGCACTCAGGAATTACTCCTGGCGGTGGTTAGGGGACCATATGGGATGCTGGAGATCGAACCCGGGCCTGCCCCATGCAAGGCAAATGCCCTACCCCCTGCGCTATCACTCCGGCCCCCAACTCTTAATTATTAAGATATGGCCTTCACTGTCCCTTCTAACCTTTTTCAGCCTTAAGTATATGTTGTCAGATACTAGTATGGCCACATCAGCCTTTTTGGACGAGTTGTTTGCATGGAGAATTGTTTCCCAGACTTCTGTGTTTGCTCTGATTATTCAGATGCATTTCTTGTAGGCAGCAGAATGTTGGATTTATTTTTAAATCCATTTTGCTACTCTTTGTCTCTTAATTGGTGCATTTAGGCCACTGACATTGAGAGATTATTGTCATGGGATTTTGTGCCATCTTTCTGAATAAGGTTGTTGTAGTTTGGGCTTTTTTTTCTTATCTTACAGTAGCTCCTTCAGTACTTCTTTTAAAGTTGGTTTTGAGTCTACTAAGTTCCTGAGCTATTGTTTATCCTTGATGTTGTGTATCTTTCCTTTAAATCTGAATGTGAGTCTAGCTGGGTAAAGAAATCTTTTTTTTTTTTTTTTTTTTTGCTTTTTGGGTCACACCCAGCGATGCTTAGAGTTACTCCTGGCTCTGCGCTCAGGAATCACTCCTGGCACTGTGTGGGGGACAATATGGGATGCTGGAGACCGAACCCAGGCCGGCTGCGTGAAAGGCAAATTCCTTACCCGCGGGACTATTGCTCCTGCCCTGGGTAAAGAATTATTGGTGAGCCCTTCATTTCATTGAGTCTTTTCATGATATCTCACCATTGTCTTCGGGCTCTGAGTGTTTCATTTGAAAAGTATGCTGTAAATCTTAGGGATGCTCCTTTGTATGTGATTTGATTCTTTTCTTGCTGCTTTCAGTATTCTATCTCTATCTATGGATTTTTGTCATTCTAATTAAGATGTGTTTTGGAGTACTCTTTGGATTTTTTTTTAAGCCAGTACCCATTAGGCTCCCTGAATCTGGGAGCAAGAACTCTTTAATTCTGGGAACTTCTCAGCAATGATGACTTTGACAGTTGCTTCTTCATTAAGTTTTTTCTTCCTGTCCCTCTGGGACCCCAATGATCCTTATGTTGTTCCTTTTGACTTCATCCTGATGATCTCTTGTTGTCTGTTCATTAATTGTGAGTCTTTTTTCCATCTTCTGTGGTTGTTTAGAGAGTCTGTGCACCTTGTCTTCGAGATCACTAATTCTTTCTTCAGCAGTTGTTACTTTGCTATGGAGGCCTTCCAGTGAGTTTTTCATTTTACCTACCACATTTTTAATATCTGTCATTTCTGCTTGTATTTTCATTTGGATTTTACTCATTTTTGCTCATTGACTCTGTGCTCCATTGTTTCTTTGAGCTCCTTATGCAGTCTTAACAACTATTTGTGAAATTCATTGTCAGAAAGTTTATATACCTCATCATAATTGCATGGCTCATCACTCATGGAGCTTGGTGGAGTTCTGCATTGTTTTACCATTACTACCTTTGAAGTTTGCAAATTGTGTGTTCTCATATGGATAGGCTGTACAGTTAGGGGATGTTTAGGCTGTTTGCAGAATTTTTCTGTGATGTAAGGCATGTTGAATGCTATGTTAACCTGGTAGGTCTTTGTAGGATATTTGTTGACTAAGTACTTCATGCCATGTGGTTTTGAAATTTGGGGTGTGAGACCTGTGATAATCGATGTAATAATCAGACACCCACCTGAGTTGGGGGTGAAGGGACTTGGAGGGCCATATGGAGGGGTCTGGATGGTGAGTGTGCACCACTGCAGTGGTGACCTGAGCCCAAACAGATGCCCCTGAGGAGCTCAGCACGCTGTCTGCACTGAGCACCATCTGATAGATGGATCTGTGGCTGCCGTTGCCCAGCCATGCAACTGGTTACTTAAATTAGTAGATAGTATTAACCAACTACAGCATGACTGGGGGAACACAGTCAATCTTTTCTTCTTTTTAGAATTAGTATTAATGAAAGGAAACCAAGTTGCTTCAATCCCCAGATCCAAGAAGGCTGATGGACACCCTGGAATCTTCCGGACTACTGGGGGTGGAGGTTGGAGTCATGGTTACATAATAAGCTACATGTATCATTCATTCTCTGACACCAAAGATGTTCTGTCTTTCTTGGCACGTATCTCTTATATTTGCCATATTCTGGACTCTAGCTTTAAATCAATGTTTCTGAACCAAGTTTGTCTGAGTTCCCTCTTCAATGTGAATCTATATTGTGTTTTCTTTTCCTTTTTCCCCCAGTTTGACTTTATGAAACTGGGGGAAACTTTACATATGAAATCAATGTGCATTTTGTTGCTTTTTGGGGGTTGGTTTTGGGGTTACTATGCTCTATGCTCAGGAGTTACTCTGTACTCAAGAATTACTCCTGGCGGTAGTCAGAGGAGTATATGGGATGCCAGAGGTTGAACTTGGGTTGGGCGAATGCAAGGCAAACACTCTACATGCTGTACACTCTACACTCCCTACACTCCAGCCCCTGAGCAATGTGTATTTTGAAGGTACTTTTCAAATTAACCAAGAGGGTCGGCAAACCTATCACACCCTAGCTTAAGAATCACTGCTCTGAAGTGGAGTTTTAAACCCTGATTACTCACGGTTCTGAAAGGAAACATTAAACAATTCCATGAAGGTTCAGGAGGACATGGTTTGAGAGTCTGGCATTATTTGTTCTCATTTGGAGCTACAAGGATTAGAGGTGAAGTGTCACACTCCATTACATGAGAGGATGCCTCTGAGCAAGTGTATATTTATCCAATTAAAAATATCCACAAAAGTTAAGCATAAAAATTAAAATGTCATCATAAAAGATCCGTAGCACCACACCCCAAGAATGTATAAGAGGAGCCAAATGTGAGAAACAGTCCTAAATGCTCTGCTTGTTCTAGAATCCCAAGACTAAGGTAAGTTCCTCCCTATATTCTGCAAAGTGCTTCATTTCTTTCCTGACAAAAAAATGAAGAATTGTAATTGTAATAAAGAAATGAAAAAGAAGAATTATGATCATAATAATGAAATATAGAATAAAAGAATTGTAATAAAAATAAATTGCAAGAAAAGGAATTTATTTAATTCTTTTACTGTCAAGACTTTAAGGAATGATATTAGTGTAGAACATATTTATGTGAAGCTGTATTCATACTGGTTCCCTATGCTTACAAATGAACATCGACTATTGTTACAGGAAGGAAGAAAAAAAGAAGGAAGAGATAGAGAGAAAAAAGAATGCAAATTAGAGAAGGAAGGAATAAAGAAATAAAGGAAGGAAGATTAAAGGGCCAGAAAGATAATACAGGGTTTAAGGTATTTATTCTGACCCAGATTGAAATACTCCAGCACTATGCATGGCCCTCCTAGAGCTGGTAGTGGTGGTCGTTGGGGGGAAGATAGGCTCTCCTCCTCAGCACAGTCATATGACCTCCACCTCCCCACCCCAGAATAAGGAATTAAAGAAGCATACATGTATCTAAGAAAATGATAAAACTAGGAACGGAACTCTGTAGGTTACTATAATGAGCTGTAAAGCATATGGGGGAAGTGAAGGGGTAGAACAATGGGAAGAAAGTGACTGAGGAATAGTAATGTTTCATATACCTCAAAACACAACTCAAATCAATCATAACCTGGAAGAAACTCAACATGTCATAGCAACAGTAACAAATGAGTCTAATTATATGACAAATTAATAACATAACCACACAAAAGGAATGGGAAAGAAAGGAACCCACTATTACCATTATTCTGACTTGGTACTTTATAACTAAAAATAAAGACATTGCATACAAATGCTATAATCTAGCTGGCAAATTTGTTTTTAATAGAGGTATGGGCTAGTTATTCAGAAACCAGAATTTATCCAATAAGCCACTAAGACACATTATACACTAAGACAGTCTGATTTCACACTATCAAGGGAAGCAGCTACAAATATGGAAAGAGGGAGATAATTTCATTAAGAACAAGTCTGTGGTACTGAATCAGACCTTCAACAAACCCACAGCATTGTATATGAGTAGATGGAGAAATAAAGGTGGATTCTGTGGATGCGTGTGCTGCTTCCCATACACACACAGAGCTCATCTGCCAGTCTAGAAGCACTGGCACTCTCCTAGAAATGAGTACTTCCTAGTACCCAAATCTTTATTTTTAAATCTGAATATCATTTCAGATAAAAACAGCCACGCTCCTTGGAGAAATGGTTGAGGACCAGAACACCCAGAAGATGAAACTCGGGTCAGCCTCCTGCAAGGCGGCACCTTCCCTGCTCTGCTCTCTCAAGTGTTCTGTTTCATTATTCCATCTTTGACCATAGGTAGCTTGAAGGTTCGGCATATTTTTTGAATGGTGGTTTTCCACTGCTGGTCCAGGTATCAATGCTGATCAGCAGAGGTATGAAAAAGCTGATACCATGGTTTACCCCTACTGCTTGAGCAATGCAGTTTTTACTGGTGACAGTGCCCAGGAATGAAATGACTGAAAACCTGTGTTCTTAGAGATCCACATGGGACATGAAATCTTGAATAACCGATTGCCACGTTGGACAAATATTTCCCTTTCACCATCAACACGTGGTACTGAACATAATGATTTCTTGTCTGTATTGACCAAAACATTTTGTTTCTGCTTCAGGTACAGCAAACACACATGGCTTTAAAGTGGTGGCAGAGGTTTGCGTTTCTTTAGGAAATGACGCACATAAATTTGACAGTTTTCTTACCTCAACTAAAGTCAACATTGGAGGATTGAGATGATCAATTAATCACTGAACAAGTTAATCAGTTATTTGCCGCCATGGCCATGTTACCTTTATGATCACTAGCCATTTATTGGGAATCGCTCTGAGAAGGATAGGGCCTGAGGCCGAGTAGAGGAATTTCTAAGTCCTAGTGATAGATAGGAGGAAGGAGAAAGGTATTATTCACGACCTTTTTTTTTTCTTTTTGGGTCACACCCGGCAATGCTCAGGAATTCCTCCTGGCTCTGCACTCAGGAATTACTCCTGGCGGTGCCGGGGACCATATGGGATGCTGGGGATTGAACACGGACTGGCATGGGGATTGAACACGGACCGCCGCATGCAAGGCAAACGCCCTACCCGCTGGGCTATAGCTCGGGCCCCTCACGACCTTATTTTAACCAGGAGATCAGGCCAGGAAACCTAGGGAGCAGAGCAAAGGCACTTCCTTCATCACAACTCTGGGAGTTCTGATATAAATAAACGGAGAAGATGCAGCAGTGCAATCACGAATGAGGTCAGTCTCTGCACAGTGAAGAAAGGTTCTCTCTCTAGTCCAGGTTTCTTAGTTTCATTTTTTTATTTATTTTTTTATATTTATTTATTTATTTATTTACTTATTTATTTATTTATTTATTTATTTATTTATTTATTTATTTGTTGCTTTTTGGGGTCACACCCGGCAATGCTCAGGGGTTTCTCCTGGCTCTGCACTCAGGAATTACTCCTGGCGGTGCTTGGGGGACCATATGGGATGCTGGGAATCGAACCTCGGCCAACACAGGCCGGCCGCGTGCAAGGCAAACGACCTACCCGCTGGACTATAGCTCTGGCCCCCTTAGTTTCATTTTTAAACCAAATGTTTGTTGAAGTTTGGGGTGGGCTCTGAGGAAAAGGGTTAACCTTGCAAACTCAGTTAAGGCAGAGCAGTCAGGAACTGCCAAATACCTGTATGTCTAAATGAAAGAATGATGTTTCTATTTGCATCTTCCATGCTCTACCTGATTGGGGGGTGGGCTTTGCGGGCAAGGGAACCAAACCTCTATTACAAACTTTATTCCTCTGAATCTTCCTTCAGCGGGAGGGAGGGTTCTTCTAAATCACCCTCCCCACCCCCAACACCACCACCACCAAAACTAATCCTCAGCACCAAATGATGGCTTGTTTTTATACAACAGTGCCATCTACTGGAATGATTTAGGATTACAAGACACTATAAGAACGTTTAGTCCGCTTTGCATCTCACATAAGCTAATATTTGATAACATTTCTCAGTGTTATTTGAAAGCTCGATTTCATTAATAAACATTTTTCCACAGGGAAAATAAATGGTAAATTCCTCTGTGTGAATTAAATACAGACACCAGCCTATAAATCCCACTCAAGTATTTTTATGCTTGCCCCAATAACTCAAGTTTGTGGCGTTTTGTTTTTTTTTTTTCACTTAAAAAAATCGTGAAGAAATTATCCCTTCTAGAATAATGAACATTGAAAAAGGACAAAGTTATGGACAAGAATTTGTCTCTTCAAAAATAGTTACCATTTAAAAAGGAAAAGGGGTGTAGACAAAGGACCATAATGGGTTCTGAGAGATGGAATTTGGGTTGGTCTTGAACGAGGCGAGTGCCCACCAGTTATACTATTGTTTTAGCCCCCAATATGGTCCCTGAGTACTGTCAGCAGTGATCCCTAATTGCAGATCCAGGAGTAAGCCCTGAGTTACGCTGGGCAAGTCCCAAAACCCCCAAAAAATTAATAAAAAAGACAAAGGGAAACATAATCATGGTAAATTATATTAAAAATAGCTATTCCCTAGTTTTTTGTGTGAGACTATTATTAACAATTGTGAATCATCATATGGCATGCTTATAAACTATGTTATTAGTAATAATAATCTAATTGTTTCTTGTGTATCATTGCTCCAAGTATATTATACATGTTACATGATACTGTAATAATACATATCATACTATCATGTTACATATAATCATCATTGTTCAAAATGCATAGTTATCATCATATATAATCATTATCACCCCCCCAAAACCTTAATGTTTGTGCTCATCACTATTTTATTTTAGGTCCATTTGGACAACAGGATCTTAGGACATTTCTAAGCAAAGACTTGGATTTATTGTGGGTGTTTATCTGTTCAATCAGCCCTAAAATACTTTCTATTAATAAGAAAGCCAGAGAACAGGAATCTAAATATTTTCCACCTCTCTAGGTTCTCCCCCCACCCCCCACCTTCAGACAGTCCTTCACTTGCAGGAGGGGGAGGAAGGTGGTGCTGAGTGAGGTTGAATTACAAAAACAGAAAAGTAAATTAAGACCAGTTTCAAAAAGGCTTCTGAACCATAAGTTTTCCGTGGTCCCTTAAATATTTAAAAAGCTGCAGTGACTAACTTGGAAAAGACTAATTCCGACTTAAAGAGCAACACAGAGGTCATTGGAGCTGTTTTGACTGCTCCCCACTTTGCAGAGAGAAATTTGTAAGCCATGAACCTTCAAACGATTTCCTCCAAAGCAATTCCAAATTTTAAAAAAAAGGCAAGATTTTTCAGAGTTGGGGTATTAATAGCAAGAATGTTCAACTCAGGAATTCAGTCTCCTTTTCCTCTCAAGCACTTTCTTGATCTGAGTATCCTGCACTGGAATCTACTTTTTGAACCTTAAAGATAATTTATTTAAAAGCACACCCAATATTGGAGCAATAGTACAGCAGGGAGGGCATTTGCCTTATCTGTGCCTGACCCGTGTTCAACCCTTGGCATCGTTGGTCCCCTGAGTCTTGCAGG
>JAJIBD010008258.1:0-53417 GCA_021461705.1 Cryptotis parvus
AGACAGTTCTACTGTTCAAGAAGGGAGACATGCATGACATTGACAACTATCGCCCCATCTGATTGTTGTCTGTCATCTACAAGCTGTTCATTTGAGTCATCCTGAACAGGATTGGCAGAACATTAGATGAAGGGCAACCATGCGAGAAGGCTGGCTTCCGGAAAGGATTCAGCACAATTGACCATATCCACACGGTAACCAAGCTCATTGAGGGTTGTAGAGAGTACAAGATGCTGCTCTGTCTCACGTTCATTGATTCACAGAAAGCCTTTGATTCTGTGGAGACTTAAGCAGTCATCGAAGCCATAGCCAAACAAACGTTTATTGGCGTTCAAACCCAATACATCAAGATCCTTCGTGAGCTGTATTACATATTAATATCCTGATTCACCACCAGGATCTCACCATTCTACAAGGAAGTGATCATTGTTGTCAAAAGAGGGGTTCAACAGGGTGATACCATTTCACCAAAACTCTTCAGCGCCACCCTCGAGAACATCATGCGACAATTAGAATGGGAAGGAATGGGAGTGAAGATAGATGGTTGGCAACTACACCACCTCCGCTTCGCTGATGACATCATTCTAATAACACCAAATATTAGCCAAGCTGTACAAATGCTGGGTGACTTCGCCCAAGAATGTGGAAAGACAGGTCTACAGCTGAATCTCAGCAAAACTATGTTCATGAAAAATGAAAGAGTTCCAGAGGCCCCATTCACTCTCAATGGAACAAACATCTCTGAATGCAGCAGTTATGTATACCTAGGTCGAGAAGTCAACATGATGAACGACCTAAAACCTGAGCTGTGCAGGAGGAAGAGAGTGGCATGGAATGCCTTCAAAACTGAAACCTCTAAACATGAAAAATGTTGTAACTGTATATCTCACGGTGGTATAATAAAATATTTAAAAAAAATAAAATAAAATAAAATTTTAAAAAGCATGGAAGAAATAGCTAAAAAAGACAAAGAACCTCCGGCTCCGGGCACATCTCTTCAACTCCACCATTCTCCCTGCATTAACATATGCCTCAGAGACCTGGGCCCTATGAAAGCAGGATGAGAATGCTATTTGGGTCTCGCAAAGAGGAATTGAAAGAGTTATGCTTGGAATATCACGCCTCACTCAAGTGAAAGAAGGAATCGGAGCTCCGACCTCCATCGATGATCCAGAATCAGGGACGCTGTCTCGTTTGCCAAGTTGTCGAAAATCAGATGAACTGGACATGTAATTCGACTTGGAGATGACCACTGAACTAGAGCCGTTACCGACTGGAACCCATGGGATGTCAAAAGATCACGTGGCGGCCCACCTACAAGATGGTCAGACTACTTTGTCAAGACCCTGAACCGAAGGGTTTGAGGCTCTTTGTATTCCTGAAGCAACCAGATGCCATTGGGCTACAATGGCATGTGATAGGGTCAAATGGAAATATTACTGGCACCTGCTCAAGCAAATCGATGAATAACGGGATGTCAAATGATCAAGTGATTTAAACACTGTGATTTACAAAGTACAAAGTTTTGCATAGAACAGTTGTTACAAGCATTCATCACTCAACACTAATCCTGCTTCCAGAGTGCCCCCAGGGCCACCAAAAACCCTCATTTCCAACCCCCTTCTCCCCATGCCTGCTCCCTTAGCTGGCACTAATTATATTGATTTTTATAACATACATATTTTAATGGTATTGATAAAGTCATGACCTTTTTTCTGAGTTGTTACATGTGAATCTGGATCTTCTGTGCTTTTGCTTTCAGTTACTGAGTTTATAGAACATAGTAGGTTTCAAACTCACCACCACTGCAACTATGGACAATGATTATTTCAAATTTTTGCAACCACTATTTGAGACTACACTAAGAGCACACTGAATAATCTATTTTATACTGCTTGTTAGAGCTAATTTGCTAAGTATGGTCGAGAAATGTATTCTTAGAAGAAAATTAATGAGAATTATTGAATCTCACAATGGACCCATTTCACCATTGAGCCCCCTGTGTAAGAAATTACAGATCTGTTCTTACAGAATAGACATTGTGACTGCACACTTATTATTGGGTGCCCTAATCTTAAAACTATTGCAGCTGGGCGACAAGAGGAAAGGCCTGTAGCACCTCTGCCATTTATTGATCTCTTTTGATATTTCTATATGAGTCTCTTGATCATGACCAGTGGGTGAGGTTGCATTGGTGCCTGAAGCAGTTCCAGGGCAACTTCTGGGCCTTCTGGAGGGAGGGAGATGAGAGAGGGACTCCATCCCTGGCTCCAAGAAGGCCTGGAGAGTTGAGCCTCGGAAACCTGCATACCCGAGTTTGAAAGTGAATTCACTCATGGGTGGGACTCTTCTGAGCAATGGAATCTGGCCTTGAAACTGACTAGATTGTAGCTTGTGGAAGTTTTTTCTGACTGCTGAGGCTTTGTTGAGATGGGCCAGGACCAGAAAGCACCCCCTGCCCCCCATGCTCAGCCAGGCTCCGGAAAGGTCGGTAGCATCTCATTTATTCACTGTATCACTGTCTTCCCGGTCATCATCGATTAGCTCAAGCAGGTACCAGTCATATGGTACTGGTATGAGACAGACATGGTACTAGCATGAGACAGACATATGTCCTGTCTCATGCTAGTAGAGCCCAAGGACATCTGCTTGCTCCAGGAACATAAAGAGTCTGAAACCATTCCATCAGGTCATGGGAATGAGGTCTATAATTGTTACTAGTATTTGGCATATCAAATATGACACGGGTAGTTCCTTTTCCACTGCTTTGCCCCCAAATACTGAGATTCTTCTCAGTATTTTTAATATGTGCCATTCTCACTCTTTTAAGATGATATAACATTGTCTTGAATTTGATTTCCCTAATAAAAAGTGATAATGATCATTTTTCACCTGATGTCTATTCATTGCACTTCAGAAAAGTGCATGTTCATTTCCTCTCCTTTTTTGATGAAGCTTTAATAATTTTTGTTGATTTTTATAATTACTTTGTATATCCTGAAATCAACCCATCATCCTAATATGTTGAGTGCAAATCTCTTCTCCCACTCAATCTTTTACTCTTCTCTTGCTCTCTTGTCCTCCTTTCCTCTTTCTCTCTCTTCTTTTTCCCTTTGAGCCTCCTTTTCTAACCACAGATTCTACTTGCCATAGACCCACCTGTTTCCCAAAGCTTCTCTTCAATTGTTCTTTGTTCCTTACTGTGCTTTAGAAAGTGAAATAGGTCCCCCAGAACCCTCAATCCCTTTACTTCCAGATGGCATCAAGGACAATTACCAACAACTTCCCAGATATGCTGACTTATTCAATTTGCTTGCAAAAGAATTTGATCTGGTTATTTGGACTCATGGCTTGGGTTGTTCTAATCTTTATTATAGTCTGTGTACTTGTGAGTGAAGGTAGGGTGATGATGTGGCTCAATATATCTGATTGGAAACATCCACTAAAGAGATGTTTTACCGAAAAAAGCACTCAAAAAGCTAAGAAGGACTCAATCTTGAGCTAAAAACCTACATGAAGTCATCTTTGAGGTTTCCTCCCAAAGCAATTATTGGGAAAAGATATAATAATTTAAGTTCTCCAAAAGATATAATAATACGTTCTATAATAATAAAGATATAATAATATTCTCCAAATCCTGATGATTTCCCTGATTACTCTGAGAGGCTCAAGGAAACCTTACAAAGATTTCAGACATTGAAGGCATTGATCACCTGTACTCATCTCTTCTTTGAAAACCTCACTCACAGTTTTAGATGAAGAGTTTGCTAACATTGCTAGGTAGCATCAACAAAGCTTGACCTGGGGAACCAGGGCTGGAATCCACTGATCTGGACAGAGCTAAACTGCTCTAACAGGCTGATGGGTTCTGCATGAAAATAACCTAAGCACATAATGTGCACTCTTTCTATTCCAGAGCGGTCTCCATTGTTTACCAAGGTACAGCTCTCAACATCTATTGCTTTCATTTATTCTGTTTTTTTATTATTATAGTTTAGGTAATAAGTCTACAATAGCATTACAGTTATAGTATTAATATCCATAGTTACTGAATCCCAGCATCACAAAATGCCCGAGATTCTCCACCTCTGTCCATGTCATGCCATCTCTGATCTGTCTCTACTCTCCTCACAGTTTGGTAAGGAGGTTTTGCAATCGAACTTCCAATGATGCTTTTAAAAGATAACCCTTTCTAAACTGCTTTTTTTTATGGTGAATTCCATGTCTCATTGTTTACACTGATCAACCCTATCAAAAAATGGGGGAAAGAAATGAATAGAAACTTTGATAAAGAAAATATTCAAATGGCCAAAAGGCATATGAAAAAAAGCTTATCATCACTAATCACCATGGAGATGCAAATCAAAACAACAATAAGACATCATCTCACACTACAAAGACTGGCACACATCCAAAAGAGCAAGAACAACCAATGCTGGAGTGGATGTGGGGAGAAAGGAACTCTCATCCATTCTTGGTGGGAATATCGACTGGTACTGCCTTTTTGGAAAACAATATGGACAGTCCTCCAAAAGCTAGAAATTGAGCTCCCGTTTGACCCAGTCATATCATTCCTGGGAACATACCCTGGGAAGCCAAAAACACACAGCAGAAACATCATCTGCAATTTTATTTTCATAGTAGCACTATTCACAATAGCCAGAATCTGGAAACAACCAGAGTGCCAGAGAACAGATGACTGGGTAAAGATACTATATAACTGTTATTATAAAATTTGCCTACAAATGGATGGACATGGAGAAGATTATGTTGAGCGAAATTAGCCAGAAGGAGAGAGACAGATACAGAATGACTGCATTTATCTGCATAACATAAATATATAGGTACATATTATGATACCAATATCCAAGGTCAAGTGAAACATATATCAGGAGGTCCTGTCAAAGGTGGAAATTATCACAAACGTGTGGGATTCAGAGGCTAGGTAAGACAGAAATGGAACAGTGTGCTAACAATTGTTGAGGGTACTAATGCCAACCTAGAACTGAGCATTAAATAGAGGCAAAAAGATACACATGACAACCCTTTAATGTATGTTCTGTAATCCATAGTCTGGAGGGGAAGGAAAAGAGAAAGAGAGAGAAATGGAAAGAAATCAAGAACCTGCCATGGAGCAGGGCTGGGGGAGGGGGGAGGGAACCGGAGACGTTGGTGGTGGGAGATGGGCACTGGTGGTGGGATGGGTGCTGCAACACTGTTTGACCAAAATCCAAATATGAACTTTTTAATTGTATATCTTTGTAATTTTAAAAATAAAAAAATTTAAAAAAAAACAATAAATATAGAATGTGCTGGAAAAAAAAAAGATACTATATAACTGTTAGGAAAACTGAAGTTATGAAATTTGCCTATAAATGGATGGAAATGGAGAGGATCATGCTGAGTGAAATTAACTAGAAGGAAAAGGAGATATAGAATGACTGCATTTATTTGTGGGATATAAAAACATATATAGTATGGTACCAATATCCAAGGCCAGGAAAAACATGGATCAGGAGGCTTTGTCAATGGGTGGAATCAACCACAAGTATGTGGAAGTCAGAGGTTAGGTAAGACAAGGGAAGAGTGTGCTAATAATCGCTGGAAATGATAATACCAGCCTAGAACTGAGCATTGAATGTAGGCAAAGGGATGTACATGATAACCTCGAAATGTATGTATTGCAAGCCACAATGTGTAAGAGATGGATGAGAGAGAGTGATAGAAAAAGAGAAAAGAAGTAAAGTGTCTACCATAGAGGCAGACTGGAGGAAGGGGCGAGGGAATTGGGGACATTGGTGGTGGGAAATGGGCACTGGAGAAGGGATGGGTGCAGAAACACTGTATAACTGAAACTCAAACATGAAAATCTTTATAATTGTACATCTTACAATGGTATAATAAAAATATTTTTTTAAATATTTAATTTTTTAAAAAAAAACAAAGTTTGTTCGAAATATACAGCCAATGCCTGATTACTCAATGTATATTTGTTGGGCTCAATGTATATTTTTATAGGATTACTCAATGTATATTTTTATAGGATACTGAATTTTGCATAAGGTTCTTCCCAATTCCCAATTTCTTTCACATTTATACACAGTAAACAGTTATAGACATTTTTTAACTGATACCAGTAAGCCTGGCAAGAAGCCAGAACAAACCACACTCATGAATATTTGGCTCGGCCATCCCCTGGCCAAGTCCAACATTGCTCCAAGGGTTTACTCTCATGAGCGGGGAGAGACCATGCTGGCCGGACTCAGAGTGGAGTTTTGGGCCCTGCCCTTTCCTCCGCCTCCATGCCAGTTGCCCCGGAAGAGAGAGGCCCACCCGTGCCAGACTCAGCTAATTTGCAACCCCGGAAGAGATCCAGACCCATCCACTTCAGATCCACAGCCGCACTGCTCGGCCGGCCCCATGTGGAAGCAACCCATGGAGCCAACCTCCCGGTAAGGGGCTCCAGCCATCCCCTGGCCGAGTCCAACATTGCTCCAAGGGTTTGCTCTCATGAGCGGGGAGAGACCATGCTGGCTGGACTCGGAGTGGAGTTTTGGGCCCTGCCCTTTCCTCTGCCTCCATGCCAGTTGCCCCGGAAGAGAGACCCACCCATGCCAGGCCCACATGTCTCTTGGCATGCGGCCGCAAAGCGATATTTTTATAGGATACTGAATTTTGCATAAGGGTCTTCCCAATTTCTTTCACATTTATACATAATAAACAGTTATAGACATGTTTTAACTGATACCAGTGAGCCTGGCAAGAAACAAGAGCAAACCACACATCATGCAGTTAGTCATTCTCAACATCCAGAGTTCTCTGAGGAACTCTGAGTTCCCTCAGAGCTCCATCCAAGAGAAAACCCTGATCTTCCCCCTTTAAGTTTCATCAGTAAATGCTCGGGTTGAGAGCTTTCTACTGAGACTATACCACATACATGGTAAAGCCTGGCAAGCACCATGTTTTATTTACTTTTTATGCCAAAGACTAGTAACTGTTATGGACCTCAGTTCCATAACCTGAAGAATGGTTTCGGGCTCCTCCTGTCCCTGTAGCAAGTAGATGCCTTGGGTTGCACTTGCTTGTGACAGGACTAATGGAGATATTACTAATGCCCACTCGAGCAAATCGATGAACAACGGGAAGACAGTGATACAGTGATATTTGTTGGAAATATCACTTCTTGTATCACATGTCTTCCCATTGTCATCGATTTGCTCAAGTGGGCACTAATGTAACATCTTCATACATCCTGTTCCTTGCTAGTGTAGCCTAAGGGCATCTGCTCGCTCCAGGAACAGGAAGAGCCTCAAGCCGTTCCTTCAGTTTGAGGAATTGTTTGAGGCTCTTCGTGTTCCTGGAGCGAGTAGATGGAGAGAGGTCAATTATAGACCTCATGGTAATGAGGTCTATAATTGTTACTGAGTTTTGGCATATCAAATACAACACGGGTAGTTTGCCAGGCTCTGCCGTGTAGGTGGTACACTCTCAGTAGTAGGCTTTCATCTCATGCATTTACTGATGAATCTCAAGGGGAGATATCAGCTTTTCTCTTGGGGAGAGCTCTGAGGAGCTGTGGAATCAGATGTTGAGAATGATTGACCCTCATGGTGTGGGGGGTTCCTCTGGCTTCTTGCTAGGCTCACTGGGATGACTAGCCATGGCTAGAACCTGCCTAGAACAGTATACAGTGTATAAGTGTAAAAGATATTGGGAAACATATTAAAAATATTTTTCCAAAATGAGAATAATGAATGAATATCCACTTTCCAAGCCAGTTCAATAAATATTTTCTGGCATATTATATACAGTTTTGTTTTATCAGGTCAGGTCAACATGTAATAAACGGAATACTGCTGCTAATGCATAAATTCATTAAATATTTTGGAAGTCATTTGGGAAAATGTCCTAAAGCTATGTTTAGAGTGATACTTGAGATTGACAATTAACATGGCATTGGAAACATTTCATTTTAAATCATGCTTCAAATTTCTCTTTATGACTAAGCTATATATGTATAGTATTTAGAAAATTAATGATAAACCTGAATTTTGGCTATTAAAATTATAAGAAGTTTTAAATAAGATTATAAAGTCTCTAACAAATTCTGAGTGGATCTATACACCACCAGCATTTGATATTATAAAATAAATATTTAAAATAAAAAACATACCTCGAATAAATAAAGCAACACTTTATAGCTGAAACATAGCTGAAATTTACTCTGTACTCTGGTTCCTGTCATCTTTTATGAGGAATTTCTGCTTTACAAAATAAGCAGCCAACTAAATGAATCAGCTGTCTAGAGGAAAGGGAACATTCTTAATCTCAAATTCAATAGTTATTCACATCAATATTACTAATATGCACTAAGGGTTTGAGTCACACATATGGTTCTTAAATATATAACTCCAAGTGTGAAAACAGTAATACTTCTGAAAATAAAGAGATACATTTCAGGTTGGTGTTAGAGATAAATTTGAATATTTATATCCCAAACCAGCTTCTATGAATATTCTCTTGGTATGTTTTCCTAGAAACAATAGATTCTCACTTGATTGCTTTTTAACGTATTAATGGATGGATGGTGAACTCTAGTGTACTGACGGATCTAATTTATAATGGGAATAAATTCGCATAGCAAGAGGACTAGTTCCTAATTGTTTGATATCCGTTGACTGAGTGAAAGAGTTAAGCTTTCAAGGGGTTCTCTGTATGTTTGACAGCCCACTGCATGCATAATTTTAACTCAATTGTATCATGCTTTATGTGTGCATGTAAATATATATCCTCAAATAAATTACATTATGCTAGGTTTTTTTAGTTGTCTTTTGGTTTATTTAGTTTTTTTTTCTTTTAAGTTTTTGGCCCACACCTGGCAGTGGTCAGGGCTTACGCCTGCTCTGCATTCAGGGCTCAGGGCTTGGGGAACTCATGGGGTGCCAGGTTTCCATTCTATGTTGGCACCATACAAAGCAAGCATTCTACCTGCTGTGCTATCTCTACAAGCCCTACTAATATTTTTCTAAATCCAGGTACATCTTTTCATATTTTGATATTCACTAAATACAATGTTTTTTTAAAAAATCTGAACTAACGCAGTGCTTAAAACACAGCTCTATGGGGCAGATAGTACTTCTTGGTTAGTGTAAACTCAACTTCTTCAATAGACAATGATTTGGCACCGCAGAAAGTGTCACAGTGACACACGAAGTCCAAGCACATTTTGAATAACCTGTTTTCTTAGAAATCTCCTTCCAGATAGAAATCTGTTTACCCCTTACTGTCTGTCTAGTCACCAAAGCATCCTGTCCCCATCTGGTATAAGCAAATAGTTTACTAAAAAGGGAATTCTTTTTACCTTGTGAAATCTTGTGCAGAATTTATAAACCATGTGTGGTATCCGTCCATGGATTGTAAATAGCCTCTGCTTTCTTAGTTTGATTTCCAACCACAGGTGCCATTCAAATTTCAGGCTAACCAACAGAGTCAGATTCGGTTGGCACACACATTTGGCTTTGGAGTAGAAATCAATGTTTGGTAAGTATTCCATTTTGTAGCCTTCCCAGCAATGATGTTACAAAATATAGTGAACAGGAGGCTACTCACCCATGCCTGGCACTCCTCATAATAGTGCAAGGACTTCCGAAACCTTAACAGAGAATCCATTATCCTCTCCCTGCTATTAACCAGCTCTTGCTGGCTCTTTATCTTACGTATGATGCTATTATTCATTGAATGCTGGCAGATGCTCTTTCTGTGAGCTCATGCCCAGAAGAGCTAGCTGAGCCTATGCGTTCCAGCGGCAACACTGCCAGGACCAACCAGGACCAAGCAGGATCACCAGGATTACTCTGTAAGAGAAAGGAATGGAGAAGATAAAATTATTTTATCAAGCGCAAGCTTGTTCTCTCAATATTGTCTTTTTCCCCAATAGATTTGACCAGGAATTAAGGTTTACTTCACAATTCCTTCAGTCATCGAAACATATTGTGACTGTGAAAAAACTAAAAATAAAAAATCTTGCAATGACAAATGTTTTCCATGGAAAATTTTATAAATTAGGTTGCTTTGTTTTTGCTCAAAGCACCAGTTAATAGTATATATTAATCAGAAGAGACCATCTTTTCCATGTTCTCAGTTAATGTGTTCATAAATGCCACATAAAGCATGATATTATAGAGCATAAAATTTGTGAGCTGCCTGTGTTTATTATTGCTTCATGGCGGGCATGTGCAATTTTTTCCCAACATGCATTCCCTTGAATGGAGTTTTCTCATCAGTAAAATAAGCAGAAGGTTCTTTCTCGCTAAAAATTCCAGAATCTATGAAACCTATGGATTCATACAGAATTGTAACCTGTGTGAAGCTATTCTTAACTTGCTTTATATGAATCTGACATTCACATTGTTTCCTTTTATTAAAAAAAAAGAGTTTATACACAATGCAGTGGAATAATACTCAGCTGCAAGGAATGATGAAATCATACTATTCACTGCAATATGGATGGAACTGCAAGATATTATGAGCAAAGTAAGTTGGAAGAAGGACAAGCACAGATGTGGTATGGTATTTACTTATATGTGGTATTTAGGGTAATTGGACAATGGAATGCAACATTTGATAGGGGAATGCCTGGGTCAACCTTGACTCAGAGTATAGTGAAGAGAAGGGAAGAGAGAAAGAAAGAAGATGAGGGGGAAGAAGAGATAGAAGGGAAGCAACAGGGAGCAGGGGTCAAGGAGATTGAGTGTGTGGTGCTATAAAGGAATGGTATGGCTAAATATCCAAACCAGAAAATCAACAACACTGAAACAAAAAATTCAAACTTCTAAGAAAGTAGGAGCTTGTTTGAGGGGTGCTTGTCTAGAGCAAGTGTTTTAAAGTAACAATATATATTGAGGTTACTATAAGTTATTTATAGATATGTATGTAAAAATGAAATGAATGGCAAGGATAAAATGGAGTTCAGCAGAGGAAAACTGGAAGGATACTGTTGTAGAGTTTTAATAACACATGTAAAAGAAACACTGCACTCCTATTTGAAGGAACACTGTAGGTAAAGAGAGGCAGACTGGGGGTCAGGGAGAGAACTTGGGGACATTGGTAGAGGGAAATTTACACTGGTGAAGGGACAGGTGTTGGAAGATAGTATGGCTGAGACTCAATCATGAACAATTTCGTAGACATATATCTCACTGTTTATTAATAGAATATTTTTTAAAAAAGATATATTATCTAAACCCAAAAGTAGCTGCCTACACAATACTCTTAGCTAAAAGTTCAACCAACAAGCATGGAGGATGCGGATCAGAAGTAGTTCTTTTACTTTGATTTGTTCTTTTTTAGGCTACACTCAGCGATGCTCTAGGGCTACTTCTAATTTTGTACTCAGGAATATCCCTGGTGGTGCTCAAGGAACTATATGAATACTAGAAATCAAACCCTGATGGGCCATGTGCAAGACAAATGCCCTACCCACTGTACTATTGCTCTGGCCACACAGTTGCATATTTATTACATATCTGATCTATGTTTGATCCCTGGCACTGTGGAGATTGGTGAAGAGGGGAAGAAGTTAAAATAAAATCATATTGTGAAGAGGCCCTTACCAGGATGGGTCTGTAACTCAGTGGCAAAGCATGTCTTACAAGCATGAAACACATGTTGGATCCTGGTCTGCAAAATATATAAAAATACTGGGGCCAGGGCCAGAGTGATAGTACAGCAGGTAGGGCGTTTGCCTTGCAGGCGGCTGACCTGGGTTCAATCCCTGGCATCCATATGGTCCCCTGAGCACCACCAGGAGCAATTCCTGAGTGCAGAGCCAGGAGTAATCCTGAGCATTTCCGGGTGTGACCGAAAAATTTAAAAAATAAATACTGGGGCCTAAGAGGTGGTATTAAGAAAGGCACATTTCTTGTAATACTGGATCCTAAGAGGTGGTACTAAGTAAGGGACATTTCTGGGGCCTGAGAGGTGGTACTAAGTAAGGGACTTTTCTTGTATGCAGCTCCCCTGTTCAATCCCTAGCACCACTCACTGTCCACTGGGCACAACAGGAGTGATTCTGAGCTCAGAGTCAAGAAGGAGCTGGCCCTGAACACAGCCTATGTGGCTGCCAAACAAAACCCAAACAAAGCAAAATAAGCAAAAAGAAGTCTCTAAAAAAAGGAAAGAAAAATAGAATGGGAAGCAAAAAATAAATTAGTCAAACATAATATTAATAGCAAGATGATAGATTTAAACTCAACATATCAATTAATGCTAATTTTTCATAGTATATACACCATTATTAATGGACAAAGATTGTTAAATTATATAGAAATGCCTAACTAAATGCTGCTGACCAAAAAAATTGAAGCAAAACAATTTAAAATAATAATATATAAGTTAAAGTTAAAAAGATGGAGAAAGTTTTCCATATTGGCCATCACTAAAATCAAGATACGTGGTGGTGGCAGTGCAAACTTTGCATGTGCAGGGAGTGAGTTTTGTCCCCAGCACTGCAGAACTTCTGAGAATGGACCCAGAAATGTCCCTGGTAGGACTGTTAGACCAGATTTTTAACTGTCCAGCCCATTTAGCCTCATATAACCAGACCCAGTCCCTTGAGCACTACTTGGGAGGTCATCAGAAAAAAATGAAATAAAGCCATAGTAACCATTGATCAAGGTAGATTTTATAGTTAATAGTATGAATAGGAGGAAAGACACTATTTCATAATGATTAAGAAATCTATTGATAAAGGGCCCAAGCCATAGAACTGCTGCAGGGTGGGTGTCGATGTTCCGGGCTGGATAGGCTTGTCTGCTGGATGGAGTTCTGACAAGAGGGAGGTCCGGATGTGTAAAATGGCCACCCTCATAGAGTGGGGGTCATCTGGCTTGTTGCAAGGCTTTGCTGGGGTGGCTGGCCAGGACTAGAACCCGCCATGCCTCCCGGGCACCTCGTGAACGGGCACCTGGGCACAGGGAGAGCTGGTAGCAGCTCTGCCCCCATGTCTGTGAGTCTCTGGATCAGCATACCTGGGCCGGATTAAAAAAAAACTGATGCAGGGTGGGTGTCGATGATCCAGGCTGTGATAGGCTCATCTGCTGGATGGGGTTCTGGGCCGGATTGGAAAAACACTGCTGCATAGTTCTAGTTCACAGAAATGAATGTGCACTGAAGACTAGATTGTCTGAAGACTACTTAATATGAAGTATTAATATGAAGTATTAAGTGCACTGAAAACTACTTACTATGTGTTTAGATCAACAAGTACACAAATCTGTATTTTCCTTAATATATGAAATTCTTGCATTCTGAAATTTTGCTCTATTTTGTTTGTTTGATTTTGTTTGGGTGCCATCATGCTGGTGTTCCTAGGATACTACTGGTTCTATGCTCAGAGTCACTTCCAGTGGTGTTCAGGGGAAGATCATGAAGTTAGTTCCAAGATCAAACTAGGGTCAGTCACATGCAAAAGCAAGTGATCCAACCTCTCTAGTACCTCTCGGCCTGCCAGTTTTGTGAATAAAGATCAGCATCCAGCTTGCTCTTCAAGCTCACATTCTTCCTTGAACACATATATCACTTGCTTGTCTCACTTGCCTCTTTGCTTGCTTTTTCCCTCTGAAGAAGGCTGTGTTCTCTATTGAACATGTGAAGTAGGAATGTCCCATCAGGTCAGAGGTGTAGAGATGAGACTGCAGGCACAAGATGTATTTCCATTAATATTTTTAATAATCACCAGCCAGAGGGACAGCAGCTCTCATCTTGGTGGCTCACTGACCACAGCTCACTGACCACAGCTAACTGACCACAGTTGACTGACCTTCAAACAAAGACCCCAACTCCCTTATATGCCAACACAACAAAGGGCAGTAAAACTTAGAGTTAAGTTTACATAATTGACACTGCAAGGACATTTTACATTTTTACCATAGGATTTATGGTGATAGGGAGGAGACAATAAGGAGCCAAAAACCTGCAGGAGGTGTCATCTAAGTGATGTGAGATAAGCAAAGAATGTAACAGTTTGTTAACTTAGTCTTCCTAAATTGCCCCAAAAAGGCAAGGTCTTGTCCATTAGATTCCATCTAGGGCTAGTTAGAACCAACAAGGGAATGTGCAGAGAAATGACATAGGATAGCCTTATCTGTGTATCTGCAGCTTGATTAACAGTCTCACTAGGGAATTCCTACGTACTAACTCTCTTGAGAGACAGTCTGCCAGAAAACCCTGTGTATCTGTTAACAGGCAGTATGCATCAGACCTTCCTTTGCATATCCTTAGATCTACTTCCTGCTACAAACATGCCCTTCCTTGCTTTCTCTCCACTCACATCTAGATTTCAATAAAAAGCCATCTTGTTTCAGAAAATAAAGGAAAAAGAAAACATGAGCCCTCTGCTTCTAAATTATGCTTTGTTACTAAATAATCAAATGAGACTTTACACTAGAACTTTTGGCTAAAGTTGTTTATAATAACTGAGAACGTTTTTCTCCTTACTGCCAGTCACCCCATAAGTGAAAAGCAAAATAGGACAATTGTTTATTTATTTATTTTTTTTTTTGCTTTTTTGGGTCACACCCGGCAATGCTTAGGGGTTTCTCCTGGCTCTGTACTCAGGAATTACTGCTGGTGGTGCTGGAGGGGACCATATGGGATGCGGGGGATCGAACCTGGGCTGGCATGGGCCAGCTGCATGCAAGGCAAATGCTCTACCACTGGACTGTTGCTAAAATAGGACAATTGTTACTTTATAGTTAATCTGTAGTTATTTTCTTTTTTAACTTAATTTTCCAAATACTTGATATCTTAATGTTTCCTATTATATTTTTAATTTAGTAGGCTTTTATTTCTTAGAAGTGGAAAAAGACTTCCACTTCCCTCTGGACTTCCCTCTCGTCAGAACTCCACCCAGCAGACCAGCCCATCACAGCCCGGATCACCGACACCCACCCTGCAGCAGCTTTTTCCTCAATCCAGCCCAGGTATGCTGGTCCAGAGACTCTCACACATGGGGCAGAGCTGTTCCTTGCTCTCCCTGTGCACAGCCATTCATGAGGCAGTCGGGAGGCATGGCGGGTTCTAGCCCTGGCCCACCACCTCGGCAGAGCCTCACAACAAACCAGACCACCCCCCCCCCTCACTCCACGGGCGCCGCCATTTTCCACATTTGGACTTCCCTCTCGTCAGAACTCCACCCAGCAGACCAGCCCATCACAGCGCGGCTCGCATAGCGGCCGCACGGTTCATCAATAAATGCTTTATTTGGAGGTGTTTAAAAGAGTTTGCCTCCCGCTCGGCAAGCCTGGCAAGCTTCTCGTGTTGTATATGATATGCCAAATTCCAGTAACAATTATATTAGGTCATTCCCATGACCTAATATAATGGTTTGAGGCTCTTTATGTTCCTGTAGCAAGCCAATGCCCCTGGCTCTACTGGCATGAGACAGGACATATGGAGATGTTACTGGTGCCCACTCTAGGGAAATAGATGATCAACGGGAAGATCGTGATCGTTTATTTCTTAGATTTATTTATTATTTTTACAATGACAATATTATCACTTCATACTTTGCACTCCTGCTACATCATGCCCATTACCAGACAGCCAAGATTCCACCATCATTATCCCAAGTTCCCTCCCTGTATGCCTGGGCACCATTGGTTCACAGGCCTTGTCTCAGGTTTTGTTTCAACCTACTGCCTTGCTCTGCTTTTTATATGCTGCATGAGAATATTTCCTATATTCTTTTTTTGTTTTGCTTTTTTTTGTTTTTTTTTTAAATATTTTATTACACCGCCATGTGATATACAATTACAAAGATGTTCATGTTTGGGTTTCCGTCATACAATGTTCCAGCACCCATCCCTCCACCAGTGCCCATTTCCCACCACAAATGTCCCCACTTCCCTCCCCCCTCCCTAGCCTGCCTCTATGGCAAGTTCTTTATCTCTTCTCTCTCTCTCTTTCTCTCTTCTCTTACACATTGTGGATTGCAATACATACATTTAGATATTATCATGTATATCTTTTTCCTATATTCAATGCTCAGTCCTAGGCTGGTATTATCACTTTTGACAAATATTAGCACACTGTTCCCTTCTCTGTCTTACCTAACCACTGATTCCCACATGTTTGTGGTAGATTCCACTTTTTTTTTAATTGAAAGATGCTCATGTAGAGCTTTTTGTTCTACAGTGTTCCAACACACACCCTCCGCCCAAAACCATCTCCCATCACCAATGTCCCCATCTCCCTTCCCCCTCTCGCACTTCAACCACCTGGCGGGTTCTGCCGCGTCATCTCTTTCCTCTTTATATCTCCTTCCCAACAAACCTTCCTGCTCTTCGTGGAATGCAGTGCATTAAAAGACATTACTGTTTCACTATTTTAGTGGACTGCGCCGCCACAAGCGACCGGCGCGACCTGGGCTCAAACTGGCTTTGCTCTGTTGATCTGGTCCTGAGGCAGTTTCCCAGCGTCCAGACAGCAAAAATGGTGGCTAGTGTGATGGGCAAGTCTCATCCGGCTGCTTCCGGGACCCCCCAGAGGCGACAGGCCCACTCCCAAAACCCATCTGCCCTCCTCGGGGTTCCGTGGTCAGCAAGGCCCGGCGCGAGCCGAGCGCCAGCTTCCCCAGCCGTCCGTGAGGCCCTGTATGCTGGCCCACGTGCAGCTCCCGGGCAGGGCCACCAGGCTCGACCTTGTTTTGCTTTTTTGAGTCACACCCTGTGATGCTAAGGGGGTTACTCCTGGCTCTTTGCTCAGGAATTACTCCTGGCAGTGCTCGGGGGACCATATGAGATGCCAGGGATCGAAACCAGGTTGGCCACGCACAAGGCAAACATGCTACCTGCTGTGCAATCGCTCTGGCCCCTCCTATATTCTTCTTTACAGCAATAGATACTGTCTTCAAAATGAAAGAACACCCGAGTAAATGGGAGAACTATTTGTACACACAATATATCTGACAAAATATTAATGCCTAAGATAAGTAAGAAACTAACAAAAGTAAGCATAAATGAACAAATATGTCAAACAACCTCATTATATAGTAGGAGAGTTGAACAAGTACTTCATCAAAGAAGAAAGGTGACCAACAGACATATGAGAACATAGTGATAACTTATCAAGGAAATGATGCAAACTAACAGTGAGGTATCACCTCACATCAATGAGAATGACCTATATTTAAAAAAGTCAAAGCAAGTGCTGTGAGGTATGGGTGACAATAATTCTTGCACTCTATTAGTGAGGATGTGGAAAATGGCGGCGCCCATGGAGTGGGTGGGGGGGGTCGTCTGGCTTGTTGTGAGGTTCTGCCGGGGTGGTGGGCCAAGGCTAGAACCCACTATGCCTCCCGACTGCCTCATGAACGGCTGGGCACAGGGAGAGCAAGGAACCGCTCTGCCCCATGTCTAAGAGTCTCCACATCGGACTTCCCTCTCTTCAGAACTCCACCCAGCCGACCAGCCCATCACAGCCCGGATCATCAACACCCACCCTGCAGCAGTTTCTTCCTCAATCCGGCCCAGGTATGCTGGTCCAGAGACTCTTAGACATGGGGCAGAGCGGTTCCTTGCTCTCCCTGTGCACAGCCGTTCATGAGGCAGTCGGGAGGCATGGTGGGTTCTAGCCTTGGCCCACCACCCCGGCAGAACCTCACAACAAGTCAGACGACCCCCATCCACTCCATGGGCGCCGCCATTTTCCACATCCGGACTTCCCTCTCTTCAGAACTCCACCCAGCCGACCAGCCCATCACAGCTTGGCTCACGCGGCCGCTTGCGGCCGTGCAGTTCATCAATAAATGCTTTATTTGGAGGTGTTTAAATAATATGCCTCCCGCGCGGCAAGCCTAGCAAGCTGCTCGTGTTGTATTTGACATGCCAAATGCCAGTAACAATTATATTAGGTCATTCCCATGACCTAATATAATGGTTTGAGGCGCTTTATGTTCCTGTAGCAAGCCGATGCCCTTTGCTCTACTGGCATGAGACAGGACATATGGAGATATTACTGGTGCCCGCTCTAGCAAATAGATGATTAACTGGGAAGATCGTGATCGTGAGATCGTGATTAGTGAGGATGAAAATTGCCCCAGCCCTTGTTTAAAACAGTATCCATCTCTTAATATCTAACCCCAAACACTAAAACACTAATTTGAAAGAGTCCATGCATACCTATGCTCACTAGCACACAGTTCAAAAAAAATGAAAAAAATGAAAAACCGAAGTGCCCAAATACAGATGAATAGATCAAGAAGTTGTGAAATATATACAGAATGGAATACATTTCAGATTTAAGAAAAAATAAAATTATGCAATTTGTGGCAACATGGATGGAACTAAAGTATATCACACGGAGTAAAGTAATCAGAAAGAAAGGACAAATAAGGAATGTTCTCTCATATGTAGGGCTTAAAGATACACAGTGAGGGGAGCAGCAAAGGGCCAGAGGCAACATAATGAAAGAACTGAGCCATACTATTGAGTAGAATTCTTGAAAAGGCCTTTGAGATTCTTGGGGTGGGATTTGGGTACACTGGTGATGGCTACAGGGCTGGCATTATGTGCATGAGAAACACATGCACATAATGCCAGCCCTGTAGTTAACATTATGTATTGTAATACTAATTATTAATAGTAATAATTAGTATTATTATTACTATTAATAATTAGTATTACAATACTAATTATTAATAGTATTGTAAAGCACAGGATCTCAATTTAACAAAAACTGTACAAAGGGTCTGGAGAGATAATACAGTGGGTAGGGTATCTGCCTTGCATGTAACAACCTGGGTTCAATTCCTGGTACCCTATATGGTCCTGCAAGTCCTGTCAGAAATGATTCCTGAAGAAAAATCCAGGAGTAACCCCTAAGTACCTAAGTACCACCAGCAAAAAGTAAATTAAAAACAATATAGAGATATTTCAAATATTAAAGATGGCTCATGAGCGATGCTCCCTGTCCTCCCCATGCCAGGTTGAACACAGGGACCCCCTCCCCACCCCAAAGGGGCATGGGTTTAGATCTGGCCCAGCAGCCAAAAACACCTTCACACTCCATAATAACCGTCATGCTCAAGGCCGGACTCCACTGCTCCATGGAGCCCCATCCATGAGTGAATCAGTTGAAAAACTCAGGTATGTGGGTTTCTGAAACTGAATTCTCCAGGCTTTGGCAGAGTTGGAGATGGGCTCCCTCACCCCATCGCCCTGTTCTTCGGAAGGCCTGGTGGTCACATCCATGAACTTCCTCAGGCGCCAAAGTAATCTTATCCACTGGTCGTGATCCTCAGACTCATATATAAACCTCGAAATAAACCAATAAGTGACAGATATGCTCTAAGTCCTCCTCATGCCAGGTTTAACACAGGGGCCCCCATTGGGGGATGAGTTTAGGTCTGGCCATCCCAACAGAGCCCCAGCAACCGAAAAACCTCCACACTCCACAATCACTGCCATGCTTAAGGCCAGACTCCACTGCTCCACAGAGCCCCATCCATGAGTGAATCAGTTGAAAAACTCAGTTACAGTCTGTGGATGTCCGGGAGCATGTGGCTGCATTTGTGGATGTTGAGGCTGTATGGGTTCAACAACAATATTGGGAGTCAGTCAGGTTCCCAGGTCATGCTCTGAGCCAGCACCCATCCCCCTCAGGCCAATGAACAAAAGCCAGGAACCCAGTTTAGAGAATCCAAATAGTTTTACTTCTTCTAACTTCACTCCACACCAACTGCTCTGCACACTTTGCCACCACCACACCAGCTGACCTATTCACACCAACCATGTGCTCACTCAGATACTTGTGTCTTCTTCCTCAACCTGCAAGAAACTCACTGCCTCTGCCTAAGATGGGGCAGGGCATAACCAAAGGGGCAAAGGGTAAAACCAGCTGGCTCATCTTACCAGTGCAAATCCACAAGGGCACCATGCCCCTGTGACATCTGAGAGAGAGAGACAGAGAGACAGAGATAGAGACAGAGACAGAGTCAGAGACAGAGAGATATGAAAATTGCTTGCCATAGATTCAGGTTGGGGGAGGGAATCAGGGGACATTGGTGGTGGGAAATGGGCACTGGTAGAGGGATGGGTGCTGGAACACTGTATGACTGAAACCCAAATATGGACACTCTTGTAACTGTAGAACTCATGGAGGTATAATAAAAAATATTTTTAAAAACTTAAAAGTGGTAGGAGTGATGGTAATTATAGAGAGGTATGTGTAGAGGTATAAAAGAAAGCCAGGGGCTGGAACCATAGCACAGAGGGTAAGGCATTTGCCTTACCCTCTAACGTGGGTTCGATTCCCCAGCATCCCATATGGTCCCCGAGCGCCACCGGGAGTAAATTCTGAGTGTAGAGCCAGGAGTAACCCCTGAGCATTGCGGGTGTGACCCAAAAAGCAATAATAATAATAATAATAATAATAATAATAATAATAATAATAATATAATAAAGAAAGCCAAACCCTGGAAATTCCAAATATTGTAAAGCACTGACTAATCCAAAATTTTTTAATTTTAAAAACTTTTCTGCATTTTGAGAAGAAAATAAAAGGCAACACTTTTTTAAAAATAAGAGATGCTACTTAAGAACACTGCTCTTCTCGATAGAGAGAAAGGGAAAAAAATAAAGAACGTGCCATGGAGGTGGGCTGGGGAGGGGCGGAGGGAACCGGGACATTGGTGGTGGGGAGATGGGCACTGGTGGAGGGATGGGTGCTGGAACACTGTATGACCAAAACCCAAATATGAACATCTCACTGTGGTATAATAAAATAATTATAAAAAAAGAATTATAAAAAAAAGAACACTGCTCTTCTCCTCCCAAGCTAAAAAAAAACAATCATTTCAATATTACGCTAGTAATCTTTTATACACACAGTAAAAAGAAACAGGCATGATAACTATACCAGAGATTAAATATATAGGGTGAACTTTCATGGGGAGACCATGCCATATAATCCAAACTATGTTCCCCATGCAAGATTGATCATTTTTCACACCCCCTCCAGGGCCTGCCTTCACTCTACTCTGCTCCAGGGCATTTCTTTTTTTTGTTGTTGTTTTGTTTGATTACACTTATTTATTTATTTTTATTTTATCTTTTATTATACCACCTAAAGATATACAATTGCAAAACAGTTCATGATTAAAACAAGGGTTTCAATCACGCAGTGTTCTAGCACCCATCCCTATACCAGTGCACATTTCCCACCAATTTCCCCAGATTCCCTCCCCCCACCCCATCCTGCTCTATGGCAGGCTCTCTCTCTCTCTCTCTCTCTCTCTCTCTCTCTCTACTCTCTCTCTCTCTTCTCTTCTCTTCTACATTGTGGCTTGCAATACATACATTTAAGAGTTATCATGTATCTCCTTTTGCCAATGTTCAATGCACAGATCTATACTGACTCTACCATTTCCAAGAATTATTAGGCTATAATCCCTTCTCTATCTTACGTAACCTCTGACTCCCACACAGTTGTGGTAGATTCCAACCACTGACAGTCCTCCTGGTCCATGTTTAGCTTGGTCTTGAATGTTCACTAGATCACTAGACGTCCCGTTGTTCATCGATTTCCTCGAGCGGGTGACAGTAACATTTTCATTTGAGCCTCTCACATGCCAGTGTAGCCCAATGGCATCTGCTTGCTTCAGGAATACTAAGAGCCTCAAACCGTTCATTCAGGGTCTTGATGAAGTAGTCTGACCATCTTGTAGGTGGGCGGCCACGTGATCCTTTGACATCCCATGGGATCCAGTCGGTAAACGGCTCTAGTCCAGCAGTGTCTCCAAATCACATTATATGTCCAGCCCATCTGTTTTTCGATGCCTTGGCAAATGAGACAGTATCCCTGACTCTAGAACAGCGGCGGAGGTTGGAGCTCGAATTCCTTCTCTCACTTGAGTGAGGTGTGATATTCAAGCATCGCTCTTTCGACTCCTCTTTAGGAGACCCGAGTAGCGTTCTCATCCTGCTTTCGTAGGGCCAGGTCTCTGAGGCGTATCTTAATGCAGGGAGAATGGTGGAGTCGAAGAGATGTGCCCGGAGCCAGAGGTTCTTTGTCTTTTTAGCTATTTCGTCCTATGTTTCTGAAGTGTGTATATATTTTTTAATTAATTAATTTATTTATTTTTGCTTTTTGGGTCACACCCGGCAATGCTCAGGGTTGCTCCTGGCTCTGCACTCAGGAATTACTCCTTGCAGTGCTTGGGGGACCATATGGGATGCCGGGAATCAAACCGGGTAGGCTGCGTGCAAGGCAAATGCCCTACCCGCTGGACTATCACTCCAGCCCCTGAAGTGTATATTTTTAAAATGTTCACTATTTTAACTGGCAATAATTATATCTTATACTTTAATGCAAACTTAATACTTATTTTCTTTTTTTTTTTGAGAAAATAGAATGTATTTCCAGGTTTTGGGGAAAAATAACATGTTCTTTCTCTTGACTGCCAAGTAAAACAGTTTGTACTGCTTGGCAATGATAACATATATCATCACTTCATGCTCCCAAAGAATTATGGGATATTCTGATCAGATCCAGAATTGCAGTAGACAACTGATCTGATTTGTTTATGTTCTTGTGAACTGCAGATGGTCAAGTCTCCTTTTCATTGCCTATTGGATCAATCCATTTCCTAAGCTGATGGAATTAACTTGCCTATTCTTGTTACACTGTCTTGGCTTGTGGGATGACATCCTGCCTGTAAGGTGACAGTTGAGAAGACTGTTAAAATGTTAGAGGTCAGGATTCTGAACCTGGCCTGAGGCTATAAATAGAGACCATGGAAGAGCATCCCAGGCTTCCAGAGTGAGAGAGTAGCAGCCCCTGGTGCCTAAGCCAGAAGGCAGCACCAAGAGTAGAGGTTGCTCCGGTGCCTCGGCCCAAAGGCCAGCAACAGAGCCACAGGACCACAAGGATAGAGGGCTACAGGACCACACACAGGACAACAGGACAACAGGACCAAGGCCAGTACTCAGAGGGCTGGCTTGAGAGAGGAAGATTCTGAAAGGAGAGAACCCAAAGAAGAGAAAAGACTTAGGGGCAGAGAAACAGAAATATAAATAAAGGCAGTGAAACAGAAAAAATAGACAGAAGATGAGAAACAGAACTAGAGACATAAACAGTGGAAACTGAGAAATAGGGTCACAGAGACACATAGAGAAAGAGATACCCTGAAGAGAAAAGCCCTAAACAGAAAAGACCTGAGAAGAGAGGTCCTAAAAAGAGGGTCTTGGGAGAGGATCTGAAAAGAGATGCCCTGAAGAGAGGAGCCTGCTGGAGAACCTGCAGGAGAGACAAAGTCCCTGGAGAGAAGTTCCTGTAGCAAAGTGGAGTGAAGATTAAGCAAAGACAGTTTAAAAAGATAGCTTCAAGAGCCTGTGGTCTTGTTCCTTTATCCATTGATGGCTCAGGGGGAAGGGTCGTAGGTCCCAGACCATTGGGCTGGGGATCCTAATGGGTTGTGAGTACTGTTTGGGACCCCCTCTAGGCCCCAGCATCTGCTGCCATGGTATCTTCTGACACAGTACTGTTAGGCAATGGGGGTCCTTTGGGCCTGAGGCCTGGGGACCCCCCCTGAGGTGGGTGCCACATCCCTCCTCCCTTCCTTTTCTTTATAAGCCCTAACATTGATTGACTAAAAAACTGCAGATTTACCATCAACATTCTTTATACGGTGTTGTGACAGATGATTGCTAAATTCTTGGGAAAAATAAAGGGCCTAAACAGCACTATTAGTATGAGCGTAAATTCTTTTTATGTGAAAAAAGCATAAACTTTTCTTCATCTAAGATTTTCATTACTATTAAATTACAATGTATTGACTTTTAATTTTTTTTTATTCTGTGTGCTCAGCAGTCTAGCAATTAGCAATTGTTTTTTAACTAATTAACTCAGAATTTCCAATATGCTCTCTACATATTCTAAGGACCTTAAATATGTGTCTTTAGCATCTTCAAAGGTGAAACACCACTAACAAAGCAACTAGAAGAAAAGATAAACATATGGGACTACATGAGACTAAAAAGCTTCTGCACCTCAAAAGAAATAGTGACTAAGATACAAAAGCAGTCCACAGAATGGGAAAGAATATTCACCCAATACCCATCTGATAAGGGGTTAATATCCAGGATATAGCAGGCACTGGTAGAACTTTTACAAGAAGAAAACAAACAACTCCATCAAAAAATGGGGAGAAGAAATGAACAGAAACTTCAGCAAGGAAGAAATTCGAATGTCAAAAAAAGTATGAAAAAAATGTTCATCATCACTAATCATCAGAGAGATGCAAATCAAAACAACAATGAGATACCACTTTACACCACAGAGACTGGCACATATTCAAAAGAGCAAGAACAACAAGTGCTGGCGTGGATGTGGGGGAAAAGGGGACACTCATCCATTGTTGGTGGGAATGCCGGCTGGTACAGCTTTTCTGGAAAACAATATGGACTTTCCTCCAAACACTAGAAATTGAACTCCCATTTGACCCAGCCATACCACTCCTGGGAATCTACTCTGGGAAACCAAAAATACGCAGCGGAAACACCATCCCTACTTTTATGTTTATAGCAGCATTATTCACGATAGCCAGAATCTGGAAGCAACCAGAGTGCCCGAAAATCGATGACCCGGATAAAGAAGCTTTGGTACATATACACAATGGAATACTATGCAGCTGTTAGGAAAAATGAAGTTATAAAATTTGCCTATAAATGGATGGACATGGAGAAGATTATGTTGAGCGAAATTAGCCAGAAGGAGAGAGACAGACACAGAATGACTGTATTTATCTGCATAATATAAATATATATGTACATATTAAGATACCAATATCCAAGGTCAAGTGAAACATATATCAGGAGGTCTTGTCAAAGGTGGAAATTATCACAAACGTGTGGGAGTCAGAGGCTAGGTAAGACAGAAAATGGAACAGTGTGCTAACAATTGTCGAGGGTACTAATGCCAACCTAGAACTGAGCATTAAATAGAGGCAAAAAGATACACATGACAACCCTTTAATGTATGTTCTGTAATCCATAGTCTGGAGGGGAAGGAAAAGAAGAAAGAGAGAGAAACGGAACGAAATAAAGAACCTGCCATGGAGGAGGGCTGGGGGAGGGGGAGGGAACCGGGGACGTTGGTGGTGGGAAATGGGCACTGGTGGCGGGATGGGTGCTGGAACACTGTATGACCAAATCCCAAATATGAACTTTTTAATTGTATATCTTTGTAATTGTAAAAATAAAAAATTTTTTAAAAATGTGTCTTTATATAAGCACAAGTCACTATTACTTGTCATTCATATGTGTGTCCACGAAGCACTGAAAATATTCTTTACAGATAATATCATGGAAACATTTCTAAAAGCTGGTGACTTAAAAATAAATAAATAAAAATGGCTCCACTAGTTGATCCAACAATTCAATGCCATATAGTTGTCATGAAAGCAAGATACTAATTTAAAAATATATATGAATAAAAGTTTATTGTAGCATCAGTTTGACCCAGATGTTGAAAACAAACTACATAATAAATGACAGATAAGTGGATAGAGTGGTATATAGAGGTTAGAGAGATAGACCAGCAGATGGGCACTTCCCTTGCATGCAGTAGATCTAAGTTCAATCCTTGTTGCCCTGTATGGTCTCCCAAGCCCTAGCAGGAATGATCCCAGGCACAATGTGAGTATTAAGCCCTGAGCACCACGACGTATGCCAGAAAAAAATAGTGTTACATATGTCCAATGGTATAAATTTAACCAGACTCATGGTTAAGTTTCACGAGAAATAACTAGCCAAAAACATTTTTTTGCTACACTGGGACATCCTTGGGAGGAAGACAGACAGATAGAAAAAAGATAGAAAGATAATATATGTTTATATTAAATATGTATATATTCTCTACCCAGTTACAAGAAAAGATGAAATACTGCCTTTTGTCACAACATAGAACTGGAGGAGTTCCTGATGAATGAAACAAGTAAAGAAAAACAAAAAATCAGATGATTTCACTCATATATGAGATATAGAGAAAATAAAAGGGAACACAAAACCAAACTAGAAACAATTCCTTGGATTCTGGCAACAAAACTGATATTACTGAAAGATGAAAGGACAGTCATGAAGAAGGCAGAAGGTTCAGCAGATATGGAGGAATAATGACTGTAGTTGTGGGATTTGGATGGGCTGCAGGGGCTTCTGGAAGTTTGGGGAAGGATGTGGGAGGAGCTACCTACCCCCCATTCTGAGAAGACCCCAGAGATCTCAGTCAGAAAACAAAAAACAAAACCAAAAAATGGTGTACCTGAAAATTTCAGCAACTGGGGGCGGAGCGATAGTCCAGCGGGTAGGGCATTTGCCTTGCACCGCGGCCGGCCTATGCCGGCCTAGGTTCGATCCCGGCATCCCATATGGTCCCCAAGCACCACCAGGAGTAATTCCTGAGTGCAGAGCCAGGAGTAACCCCTGAGCATTGCCGGGTGTGACCCAAAAAACCAAAAAAAAAAAAAGAAAAGAAAATTTCAGCAATTTGGCATCTGCTGAACTCAGTGACGTGGTGTTGAAGCTTGTTTGGCTCTAAGCAGCTAGTATTGAGGCCTTGCACTTTCCACCATAAGGCCCTGTGGGACTGGGCCCAGAGATGGCCCTGTTCTCAAGACAGTGGAGCTTCCAGATGCTCAAGAGTTTACACCTACATAAAAGACATCTGTGCTTATCCAATGGGAGACTGGCAGGCAAATGATTTACATCTAAGGTGAGGCAGGATGCGCCTGGTCTTCTGATCACAGGAATATATAAATCAGTGATTGTTACCTTGCAAATGTTACCTTGCAAACACTGAATCTGTGATTGTTATCTGTTGCAATGACCCAGGAGCTTGCAAATGCCATGTGATTTGTGCTTGTACCCACTTCACCCAAATATTGTGTAAAAGGCTTAAACTGTGCTCAGTAAAATGAGATCTGCTATCCAGAACTTCCCGCTGTGTTTGGTATCTTTGTTTCTTCCCTTTCTCAGAAACAGCAAGGCATATTTTCTCCCAAGTCCATCCCTCTCTTTTTACACAAGGATGAAGTCCAGCAAGATCTAGGTCTCCCTCATTTGTGCTGGAGGCTGATGGCCCCCAACAGGAGCCCAGCTGTGAGCATGGTGGCAGCTGTTGCAGGGTAAATGTGACTATTGGGGTTTTGGCAGGGAAAAGACTTGATCTGCCCTGCTCTGGAGGACACCCTAAGGTTCTCAACCACTAGTAGTATATCCAAGAAAATTGTTGCTAGTTGATCTCTTCTGAGATTTAATCATGAGTCTGTAAAGCTGGGATTAATTTGATATTTTAAACATTATATGCAAACCATCTGGAGCAACAGTTACAGATTCATGCACAAAAGAAGCTGGGTAAGAGCTTCTCCAATTATATCATTGAAGCAACCTCTGTCTCCATTGATGATTACCAAAAGGGGAACTAGATACTTGGGAAGCCAGATCCAGGACCCTAGATGCTAACTTGCATTGGCAACCATTGTGCTGGCACATTAGCCCACTAACTGTAATCAATGGTTCACCAAGGACCAAGGCAAGGCAGTCTGCAGTGAGGACTGAGGGAAGACATGTTCAGGTTCTATACTAAGCAGAGGATGTCTACAGCATCTGTGGTTTCCTGCCAGATTCCCAAACCCTTATCTGAAACAAGGAATGTTTGTGCACGCAGCTATGTATAAGCAGATGTTTTGTTTTGTGCTTTGTATTGTAATAAAAGAAAGCAGGCAAGAGAAATAACCAGATCTTCCCATTGATAAAAGGCAGCAACTCCTCCAAATTCCTCCTTGTTTCTCTTCTTTTATGGCAGAAAATTAAATCAAGAAAATGGAAGCATAGAGTTTTGTCTCAGGAGAAGCCAGGGATGAGATTTGAAGCCAAGGAAATTTTTTCCAGCCTTCTGTACTCTTAACCACTATCCCTTGCCTTCCTACTACCATATATTTATTGCTGCATTATATGGATGCTCTAATCTTACCATAACACAAAAATAACGCATTAATCTTGGGGAATACATAGATAATGTCTTCATGAATGACAGTTAGGAAGCTTAGTTACTGGAAATAAAAAAAATAACAAGGGCTCAGTTGAGATTTTCAGAAAGGTCAGTTAGACTGAAATGTGAATCTAAAAGTATATTATGCAAGTGTTATTTAATACTTAGCAAGATATAAAATTAAATAATTTGATGAATACAATGGTCAAGTAACAAATGTTAATTATTTTAGTTGCTAGGAAATTATTGTTCAGGATATGTATTAGAAGTGTGTTGAAAGAAGGCAGCAACCCCTTCCCCCAACCAGGGCAGGCCTACTCATGGAAAATTACCATTTTAGGGCCTAAGTAACCCTTTCATCCTGCTAGCACTTTCATCCTGCAACTACAACAAAAGGCCCAGAACAAATTCCTCTTTCACACCCTGGCAGATGTTGGGAGACCACCCCCCAGCCCAGATCCTGTTATCTGGTCTGACTTGCATTCCTGCACCTAGCAGTTGCTGACCTGCAATCCCGCACATATGCCTAGCCTCACCAAATATAGATAGAAGTATTGAGTGTGACCCGATTGGTATTGATGGTGACTTATTGCAAAGTGATTGGCTGCCTGCGCACAGACTTTGATGTAATGCTTTAAGTCTATTGGATGGTTATGCGTGGGCTTTTCTATAGCGGCGGGAATTTTCTTTTATTTATTTTTTAAGTATTTTATTATACCACCGTGAGATATACAAATAAAAAGATATACAATTAAAAAGTTCATGTTTGGGTTTTGGTCATACAGTGTTCCAGCACCTGTCCCTCCACCAGTGCCCATCTCCCACCACCAACATCCCCGGTTCCCTCCCCCTTCCCCAGCCCACCTCCATGGCAGGTTTCTTTATTTCTTTCCCTTTCTCTCTCTTTCTCTTTTCCTTCCCCTCCAGACTATGGATTACAGAACATACATTAAAAGATTGTCATGTGTATCCCCCTGCCTCTATTTAATGCTCAGTTCCAGGTTGGCACTAGTACCCTCAACAATTATTAGCACCCTGTTCCATTTTCTGTCTTACCTAACCTCTGACTCCCACACGTTTGTGATAATTTCCGCCTTTGACAAGACCTCCTGATATATGTTTCACTTGACCTTGGATATTGGTATCATAATATGTACATATATATTTATGCCATGCAAATAAATGCAGTCATTCTGTATCTGTCTCTCTCCTTCTGGCTAATTTCACTCAACATAATCTTCTCCATGTCCATCCATTTATAGGCAAATTTTATAACTTTATTTTTCCTAACAGCTGCATAGTATTCCATTGTGTAGATGTACCAGAGCTTCTTTATCCAGTCATCGATTTTCGGGCACTCTGGTTGCTTCCAGATTCTGGCTATTGTGAATAATGCTGCTATGAACATAAAAGTAAGGATGGTGTTTCCGCTGCGTATTTTTGGTTTCCCAGAGTAGGGAATTTTATTTTAAAAGATCCCCCTTGAAAGGGCTCGGGGCTCTTAGCCGCTGACTGCTTGTGGTCATGCTATAGCTAGAGTTTACTCAAATAAAACCCTTGCTTTTGCATGGCTCCGGTCTCTCAGAGTTTTCCTTGATAGGTGCAGTGTTCCAAGGCTCCCAGTCGGTCACCCTATCTGGTGGCCCACCTTTTCAGTGTGTATAACTGTAAAATGAATCTTAAAAGGTTTTAATAAGCATGTATAAATGTATTTCGAAGTAAAGGATGTTCATAAATGTGTTGTAGGCAGGCAGACAGGGGGTGCCACATGGCAATAAAAATTCCTGAAGAAGTAAGAAAACTGGTCCGTCCTTCAGCGATCCAGAGCCACACCTGATTGAAAGCCCGAAACCAAACTTGATAAGACCATATCAACAATAGACCCTGGGGAAGGGAAGGCCAGAGGGAATGTGGGAATGGCTTTAGCTGATTAAATCTCCTGAGAAAGATAAATCAGCCCTCCTTCCCAGGCTCACCGAAGACCCTGAAACATTCCAATCAAAGAAGACCACTCCCAAAGTCTACTCCCCTTGGCAACGGGGCCCTAACTTGGGGAGAAATCTATAAAAGCCGTCCTGACCAAAGGACAGCGGGCACATGCTGCCTGGGTACACATGTTGCCTGCGGCGCTGTGCTGCCTGAGCACGTGTGTTGCCTGCATCTCCCCTCTTGAGATGTGTACTCTCTCTTTTACTCGCTCTTCACCTTTGGAGCAGCCCGCATTCTCCCTTGAGGGCGTTACTCTCTCCTTACTTCCTCTCTCCCTTCCCTCTCCAAAAACTTCCTCAATAAAAACCTATTTTACTTCACTGTTGTCGACTCCTGAAAATTCTTTTTCTGCAAGGAAGACAAGAACCTTAAGGCAGACCTGGGTAAGGCCTAGGACTGACTTTCCTTTCCTGCAAAGAGCAATTCCTCGCTCCAGCCTGAGTTCGTGGCTCCCTGAGAAACCTCGGGTGGTGGGGATTAACTCCCGTGCCTAGAGATCAAGCGGGCATCAGGTGTGGCTTGACAGCCACCTCGTGGGGCTGGTGGGGCTCAAGCCCACGCTGTGCAGGGGCTCATCGCAGACTTTATCAGCCTAAGCCTGCCCAGCGGATCCCGGATGGCAGAGGTGGCTGGGGAGAAAGCGAACATCTCTCTCTCCCCTTCCGGACTCACATAAGTCACCCGTGGGGTCCACCTGCAACAAATGTAGTATTAAATGTTTGAATGATAGAATTAAATCAACTTTCTGTGGCCTCAAATAGGTTTGATTTGTTACAGTACACTGTATCACTGTCTTCACTCTCTTCCCGTTCATCATCATCGATTTGCTCGAGTGGGCCCCAGTAACATCTCCATATGTCCTGTCTCATGCTAGTAGAGCCCAAGGGCATCTGCTTGCTCCAGGAACATAAAGAGCCTCAATCCATTCCGGAATGAGGTCTATAATTGTTACTGGTATTTGGCATATATATCAAATACAACACGGGTAGCTTGCCAGGCTCGGCCGTGCAGGTAGCATACTCTTGTAGGCATCTCGAAGTCCAGCATTTATTGATGAACCGCAGCGGCCACGCGAGCCGGGCGCTGATAGGCTGGTCTGCTGGGTGGAGGTCTGACGAGAGACCAAGTACAAGAAAGTTTTTAAACTGCTCTTACTTATAGGTTTTAGAAGGCTGTCATTAAGTTCATACACTCATAAACTCATAAAAATTAAAATGAGAGAAGATTCACAAAAGTTAGCTATGCATTTTACTTAAGTTCCATTTTATGAATGAAGAAACAGAAAATAGAAAGGCGAGACGACTGAAGGGTCTAGCACCAGCCAAGGACAGCAGATCAGGCATGAGAACTCCTGGTGTTGGCCTTGCAGCCCCTAATCATGCTCATGGCCCACCTCAGGAATTTCTCACTTATGTTACAATCCCTTCATATTCAAAAGCCAAAAGCTCTGGAAATAGGCTGCAGAAATTAAAGGTTTAGTTGATTTATAAGAACAAAGAAAATTTGGACAAGATTGTCGGGACGCCACGGGGTCCCCGACAGTGTCAGGACAGAGGTTGTCTTCTACCTCCGAGGACACCGGGAGAACAGATGAAAACTCACGAGTCCGGTGCAGTTCCAAAAATGGCTTTTTAATAGTACAAAAGCTCTTCCACAGCAATCCAATATAATGAACAAACTTTAGCTCTGGTCCGAACTTAGACCATACAAAAGAGCCTAAGTCTCCCACCAAAGAGAGAGAGGATCTCACCAGAGCTGAGTCCTACCCAGAAGGAGCAAAAGGCCAAAGAGCAAAGGTCAAAAGCCAAAAGCCAAAAGCCGCAGGGAGCCAAAAGCTGAAGGCTGAGGAACCAAAAGGCCAAAAGTGAAGCAACCTCAAGTCAGCCCCTTATATACACCAAAGTAATCCAATCAGGAGGGGCATGTCAACAAAGAACTCTAAACAGAGTGTAGTGCCACACCTTATTGCAGGTATAAACAAAGGTTATGCCAAGGACTAAGGAGATTATCTCTTATGTAAAACACTGGAAAGAGAGAGGCTGATATAAAGTAATACATCTTAACTTCATGAACTTCATGTAATCTAGATGGTACCCACAAGGTCCTTCTTATTATTATCTGCACCAGGGTGATTCTGAGTATCTTGTTCTCGTGTACTGAAAGGCTCACTCTCTCCTGCTTAGAGCAAACTAGTATGATCCTTCCTATAGTCTTCCTATAGTCTCAGCGTAGCCAGAGTGGTAGTCTCCTGGTAAATTCTAACTGTCCCACGCTGGGTGCAGTGGGTATAAAGAGGAGCTGTGCCCAATCTAGAAAACATAGAAGTCTTAGTAGATGTATAAGTCAGAAGTTATTCAGAGTCAAGGTGACTTCTGTAACTGCCACACCCTCTAGCAGTGTTTACATAGAAGAGAGGTCTCATTAGAATGAACCTTGACTTAAGTAGATTAAGCCGGGAGTGGGCAAAACAACAAAACTCCCAGGTTAGCTAACCTGACTTCCAACACAAGATGGTTTTCATTATTTTATTTCATATGTGAAAATAATATTTTAAGAGGGCTACACTCTTGTTGGAAATAAAATATGGTATTGCCACTTTGATAAAATGTGAATATTGGCTTAAGGTAAACCACTCAGTGACTAAGCAATGTTTTCTTTTCCATATACCGCACACATTCACGTTTCAAAGGGAGAGAAGTGGGGCCTTGTCTTCGGGACAGGTTCTGGCAGTAACAGTCCTGGCAGTAACAGTGATTGGGTGGTTGATGTAGAGTCTGATTTGGGGCCTGATCCTGGTGGGGAAATCTGGGGCAGGACGGAGAAACAGAAACAAAGATGTTAAAATTTGAAGTCTCTTTAGGGTTTGCTGAGAATAGTTTGAAAAAAAAAAAAAACTTCCAATTTGGCAAACACAAGCCACAAAGAGCTGAATCCACATTTATGTGTCTAAAGAACCCCAGGCACCTACTCTTGACAAAAGACCAGGGACTGAAAAATACATTAACAGCCATAACAGTGATGCAGGTGAGGCAGAAGTGGTGGTAGCTGGTCTCTGTGTTCGATGGGTTGCGATTCCCAGCTTCTTAATATTTTCAAGAATGAAAATATTGAATAATAAAGATGCTCAGACTCAGAATTGGAAAATAGAAAAATTTATTGGAAAGTAGAAGAGAAAGGAAAGGATCTCCCCTTGCGGGGAGGAACTTAGTATAGGACTTAGTTAAAAGTAGGTAGGACGTTTGCCTTGCATGCGGCCGGCCTCTGCCGGCCTGGGTTTGATCCCGGGCATCCCATATGGTCCCCGGAGCACTGCCAGGAGTGATTCCTGAGTGCAGAGCCAGGAGTAGCCCTGAGCATTGCCAGGTGTGACCCAAAATGTCAAAAAATAAAAAAAGTAAGGGGATTTTGTGTAAGCCCTTTTAAAGGCTCTCTGTGGAGTTATCAACTAACCAATGGTATAGGGGATGCAAAGAAGTTACAGGTAAAGGCTCTTCCTATAGCACTTTGAGATGGAAATTGGGATCTTTACATTTCTAAGGTATGAATGTTACAGAAGATTACCAGTGTACCTTCCTCTCCATTTGTCTCTCTTCCCCTTTTGTTTTAGGCTTTTTGGGCTTCCTGTGAGCCTACCATCCAAGGGAGAATTTTATGGACCTGCAAAAATCCTGGAGTGTTAAGAAAGGACCTTCGGGATGAAGTACACATTAGGGAGATAGGGGAAGAGATGAAGCATCTGATAAGAAGAAACTGGCTTCTTCCATATGCAAGGGAAACTGAGGCTTCCTCTTTCATCCCCCTCTCAGAGATGAAACCCTGACTGCAGTCAGGAAATGGGACTATGAGTCAGTCTGGCTACTTCCTGCTAGCTTGGGATGGAGAGAGGGGCCCAGTGCAGTCAAGTTATCTCTTGAGGGGCTGTCCAGAGGACCACAATACCACGTCTCCATCCCCTGCATCTGTGGTTGCATATTAACCACCATCTGTAGCTTTTTTGGCTTCCAAACTGGAAGAGACAAAGCTGATCAAAAGGTTAAATAAGCAAGGCCCAAAGATTCCACAAATTGGATATGTCATTCCCAAAGTTCTCCCTTCTGAAATCCGACATGATATCTCGTCGGTAAAGAAGGGAACAGCACCAGGCCCAGACAAAGTCAGACCCGAACACCTGAAGAATCTGCCGTGAGTACTCATCAATACACTAGCTCAGCTCTTCACATGCTACCTGTCTGAATGCAAGGTGCCCTCCCAATGGAAAACCAGCAGGACAGTTCTACTGTTCAAGAATGGAGACATTCATGACATCAGCAACTATCGCCCCATCTGCCTGTTGTCCGTCATCTACAAGCTGTTTACATGAGTCATCCTGAACAGGATTGGCAGAACATTAGATGAAGGACAACCATGCGAGCAAGCTGGCTTCCAGAAAGGATTCAGCACAATCGACCATATCCACACACTAACCAAGCTCATTGAGGTTTGTAGGGAGTACAAGATGCCACTCTGTCTCACGTTCATTGATTTAAAGAAAGCCTTTGATTCTGTGGAGACTGAAGCAGTCATCAAAGCCCTAGACACACAGGGTGTTCAAACCCAATACATCAAGATCCTTTGTGAGCTGTATTACGGATTCACCACCAGGATCTCACCATTCTACAAAGAAGTGATTATTGATGTCAAAAGAGGGGTTCAACAGTGTGATACCGATGAGATGGCATGTCAGATTTCAGAAGGGAGAATGTTGGGAATGACATATCCATCCTGTGGAATTTGGTATGTGGGCAGCTGGATGTGGCTATCAAAGAGATTTGAGTGAAGTCCTGGATAATCTTCTCCATTGCCTTTCTGGAAGATGTGATAGATCCATCAGGGCATCGGAGGGCAGTCATCTTGTCTTATAGTTGGCAAAGGACAGGCGGGCCTTATCAGGGATTACTATAAAAGTATCACACACAGATATTTTTATAGTAATCCCTGATAATCTTTTACATTTTTGTGGTACCTGTTTTGTTATTTCCCTTTCATTCTTTTCAGTTTATATAGTGCTTACTCTTTCATTTTCTGTGAGTCTTGTTAATGGTTTTTCAATCTTGTTTATTTGTTCAAAGAAGCAGCTCATGGTTCCTTGTTCTTTTGAACTGTATTTTTAAAATTAGCTTTTAGTTTTCATTTCATTAATTTCTGGGCTGTTTTATTATTCCTTTCCTTCTGCTTCCTTTGTGTTCCCTCTATTAGTGGCTCATCATCACTCTCAGGTTTCTAAGGATCTTTCTTTGGAATTCTTTTCTGATTTTTCTCTATGATCCCCTGATATTTAGTAGTGAGTTGCTTACTTTCCAAATATTTGTTTATTTCCAAATATTTGATTTTCCCTGCTCATGTTTCCATTTTTATTCTATTTATTTGTATTTTTGGAGCCACACAGAGGTATGCACAGAGGTCACTCCTAGCTTTCCACTTGGGACTTACCCCTGGTGGTGCTCAGGGGACCACATGGGCTGTCAGAGATATGGGATGTCTCAGGAGACCACATGGGGATAGAACAGTGGTTGGTCATGTACAAAGCAAATGCTCTATCTGCTATACTATTGAAAGAGTTGGCCACCCTATGGTGTGACTGACTGGGAGCCTCAGAACGCTGCACCTACAAAGGAAAACTCTGAGAGACCGGGTCCTATGCAAAAGCAAGGGTTTTATTAATAGCGAGTATACTCGGGCCCATAGCATGACCCCAAGTGGTCAGTGGCTAAGAGCCCCGAGCCCTTCCAGGGAGGATCTTTTAAGAGATAGTTCCTGCCGCTACAGAAAAGCCAGCGCATAAACATCCAATAGATTTAAAATATTACATCAAGGTCTGCGGCTGGCTTTGTACCAAGTAACCATTCCCCACCAATCAGATCATTCTTAATACTTCTTTCTATATTTGGTGCGGCTAGATACACGGGTGGGATCATGGGTCAGCAACGGCTATGCGTGCGTGCAGGAATGCAATCCAGGCAATTCAGGTCAGATAGATTCTGGGCTGGGGTCTCATAGCCTCTAACAGGAATTTGTTCTGGGCCTTTTGTAGATAACAAAACGGTTACTTCAAGATGAAAAGGACACTCAGGCCCTAAATTGGTAACTTTCCATGAGTAGGCCTGCCCTGGTTGGGAAAGGGGGGGGTTCTGCCTTCTTTCACTATCACTTGTTGGATTACATGCTAGCCCTGTATTTTTGCATTACTCATAAGGTATTGTTTTTCTCCTTCCTATAGCTTTTTGCGTGTGTTTAGACTAAGGGATGTGTTTCTTCTATAAACACAAAAAGAATAGTCTGGTCTGACAGTGTAGTGGTGAGTTATTTTAACTCTAAATTATTTACTTCTGGGCATCCATCATATTTTCCAACTATAAACCCCAGTACCATTTAGATTCAATCTAATTCCTCATTCCTCTATAGATATCCCTTTGAGGGACTAGATGGCACCAGGAAAAGAGTACACCCGAGGTATGAAATGGGACTACTTTTTAGAATAAACCTTGCTCTCACTCAAAGTTAGGGCAAAGATCAGAAACAGCTTTTGTTCTGACCTAATATAAGCAGTGAATGGTCTTACATCTGAGCAGATTACTTAAGATTTGACTTGGAGCAGAGCAAGGCTGTTTGTTTTTGGAGACAAAGCTGAGTGGGGTGGAAATGATCAATCTGGCATGGGGAATATAGTTTGGATCATATGATGTGATTGCTCCATGAAAGATCACCCTATATATATTAATTTTGGATGTAGTTATTATGCCTATCTCTTTTATTGTGTTTATACAACAAAACTAATAATATTGAAATGATTGTTTACTAGTATAGGAGAGAACCAAGCAGTGCTCTGCATTAACATCTCGATAAATCTTGGGAAACAGAGACATGGCCCTCTGGAGTTTTTGCACCAAAGCTGGTTTCTACCTTTGGTTATTCCCTGCCCCCAACCTCTGCATAGGATTTAAGCTCTTGCAGTTTGGCGCCTCAAGAGTATGATGCTGTCAGCCAGTGTGGTGGGAGAGTGTGTCAGTTGGTGGGGAGTTGAGTTGGAATAAAGTGTATGTATGTGTGTGTGGAGAATTAAAGCTTTGAATTTTCTAAACTGGGATCCTGGTTCTTCGTTTATCAGTTGAAGGGAATGATTGTTGGCCCCAAAAGTGACCAGGGGAAACCTAAGGACCCTGATACTGTTGGGGACCGCAAAAGCCCCATCTGTTGCCCCAACAGGCGGTGCAGACACTCAGGCCCCAAATATTATTTTGATAGGATAATTGATAATTTATATCTTCTTGATTTTATTATGTTGTGTTTTGTACCCCAGAACGTGTTCTATGTACCATGTGCATTGGAGAAGAATGTGTACTTGTTTTTTTTTGTGGGTGAGGGGCATTAAAATCCCTAGATATGACTGGTAAATTTGTCTCTTCCATTTCTTCCTAAAGCCAGTGTTTCTTTGTTGAGATTTTCCTAAATGATCTAACTGGAGATGATAGAGCAGTGTTAAAATTCCAGTTACTCTTTTGTTGCTGTCTTCTTCTCATATATTAGTAGGTACTTAACTGTCATTTAAATATTTAAAGATAATAGCTATCTTCTTTCTTGTACATTAGTAGTTGTTTAAATATTTTGATAATTCATAATTGGGTATATAAATATTTAGGATTGTGAGTTCTTCAGAAAGTACATAGCCCTTGAGCATTAAGATATGATTATTCTCATTCTTATAACCCTTATTCAACTTGAAGTTTATGTGGTCTAATATAAGAATAGCCACCTGGACTTTTTTTTGAAGGAAAACATTTGCTTATATTATTTTCCAGTCTTTGACTTTGTCTCTGTTTTCCCTAAATGTTCAAAAGTATCTCTTAAGGCAGAAGACAGTTGGATTTTGTTTTTTGATCCACCCTTCCACTCTCTGACTCTTGATTGTTGAGTTTAGTACATTGACATGTAGTGAGACATTGATTGAATGACATGTTGAAGGTTATTTTCATCATTTTGTAGAAGTTAGACGTTTGTGAAGTTTTCCTTGTGCTAAATAAGCCACCTTAATCATTTTTGCGGTTTTTTTTCAAGGCTATAAATTTCCTGAGCAGTTGCTTATCTCTGAAACTTTATGTCTTTCAAATCATAATGATAATCTAGTTGGATAGAATAATCTTGGTGAGATCACTTCATTGAATGTTTTTTTTACCATAGTCGCCCCACCCCCATTTTCTTCTAGCCCATAGAGTCTCACTTGATAAATTTCCTATGAAACTTAAGGAAGCTCTTTTGTATATAATTTCCTTCTTTGTTTTTTTTTTTAATTTTTTGGGGGGGTCACACCCGGCAATACTCAGGGCTTTCTCCTGGCTCTGCACTTAGGAATCACTCCTCGCGGTGCTCGGGAGACCATATGGGATCCAAGGGATCGAACCCGGGCCGGCAAGGACCCGCCGCATGCAAGGCAAACGCCCTACCACTGGGCTATCGCTCCGGCCCCTAATTTCCTTCTTTGATCTCACTGCTTTCAACATTCTGTTTGGCTACTGTTATTCTGAGTATGATGTGCGTTGGAGTCTTCTTATTTGGATCTATTTGGGCTGGGACCTTTGTGCCTCATGAATCTGGATGTACACACTCCTCAACTCTGGGAACTGCTCAACAGATTTGTTTGTTTGTGGTTTTAATTAATTTATTTATTTTAATTGAATCAGTGAGATACCCAGTTACAAATTTGTTCATGATTGGGTTTCAGTCATACAATGTTCCAACACCATCCCTTCACCAGTGCACATTTCCCACCATCAATGTTCCCAGTTTTCCTTCCCTCCCCCACCTCTTTGGCAGGCACTTTTCTTCTTTCTGTCTCTCTCCTTTTGGGGCATTGTGCTTTGCATACAGATACTGAAAGGCTATCAGACATATCCCTTTACCTATTTTCAGCACTCAGTTTCTGATCAAAGTGTTCATTTCCAACTATTATTATCATCATACTTGTCCCTTCTCTATCTTAACCGTTATCTTATCTATCTATTCACCCCCCCACGACACTAATGGCAAGTTTCCAACCATTGACTAGTGCCCCAGCCCTGTCTTCCTTGACCTTGGATATTAGTCTCATACTTTTTTTATATGAGACTTTTTTTGACTAATGGCTTTCATCAATTTCACCTTCCTTAGGAACTCTGTGTGCCTCTTGAACAGTTACATTTAGTGACACTGTGTGACTTTGAACTCATCCCATGGATAGCTGGCATGCCACTTAATTAATTTTAAACCTTTTTCCATCTTTTATTGTTTTCTAGAGGTTTGCTACATTTCATTACAGAGTTTGCTTACTTTATCCTCAGCTGTGTTGCTCTGCTGTTGAAGCTGTCTTCTTAGCTTGTATTTTAAACTACTGACTCTCTAATTGTGTCACTTTTGATTGTGGTCTTTTCATTTCTGATCTCATACTCTTTTGTACCTGTACTATTGTTTCTTTAAGTTCATTAAACATCCTCAATGATTATCTTATCTGAAAGGTCATGGAAATCAGTGCTAGTTGCATCTTCCTCACTGAGGTTGGCGGTTTCCTGCTTCCTCTCTGTGCCTGTGCAGGCAGGGTTAAATGGTGAATTATTTCCCTCACTCCCACCTCCAGCCAAGGAACTTAATAAAGGATTCAGATAAGTACTATCTTCTCTTCATCCTGGAGCTATCTGAACCAATTTTTTGTTTATTTGGCTAGTTTTTTGATCCAGGTGGGAGTTCCACTCTGATTTTCTTTTTTTTTTTTTTTTTTTTGCTTTTTGGGTCACACCCAGTGATGCTCAGGAGTTTCTCCTGGCTCTGCACTCAGGACTCACTCCTGGCAGTGCTCTGGGGACCATATGGGATGCCGGAATCGAACCCGGGCCGGCACAGGCCGGCCGCATGCAAGGCAGACGCCCTACCCGCTGGGCTATCGCTCCGCCCCATCCACTCTGATTTTCAATATCACTGACCCTGCTTTTCCTCTGGCTGAAATTTAGGATTTTATTATTTCTTCTGTATACAGCTGTATACAGTTATAGACAGGTTGTAACTGATACCTGTCATCCCAGTAAGCCTAGCAAGAAGCCAGAGCAACCCACACATCATGTGGTCAGTCATTCTCAACATTCAGACTCCATTGTTTCCTCAGAGCTCCATCCAAGAGAAAACCTGATCTTTCCCCTATAAGTTTCATCAGTAAATGCTCGAGATGAGAGCCTTCTACTGATAGTGTACCACCTACATGGCAGAGCCTGACAAGCTACCGGTGTTTTATTTGTTATGCCAAAAACTAGTAACAATTATGGACCTCAATTTCATGACTTGAAGAATGGTTTGAGGCTCTTCCTGTCCCTGGAGCAAGCAGATGCCCTTGAGCTGCACTTGCTTGTGACAGGACGTATGGAGATGTTACTGGTGCCCGCTCGAGCAAATCGATGAACAACAGGAAGACAGTGATACAGACAGTGATACAGTGATGATTTCTTATTATCATGACTACATTTGGAACCTTTTCCAGAGCCACTGCAGAGCCTGGCAAGCTACCCGTGATGTATTTGATATGCCAAAAACAGTAACAATAATGGACCTCATTCCCAACGAATGGAGACATTACTGGCACCCACTCCAGCAAATCGATGAACAACAGGAAGACAAGTGATACAAGTGATACAAGTTGAAAGAAGGCAGAACCCCCCCCCCCTTTCCCAACCAGGGCAGGCCTACTCATGGAAAGTTACCAATTTAGGGCCTGAGTGTCCTTTTCATCTTGAAGTAACCTTTTTGTTATCTACCAAAGGCCCAGAACAAATTCCTGTTAGAGGTTATGAGACCCCACCCAGAATCTACTATCTGGCCTGAATTGCCTGGATTGCATTCCTGCATGTACGCATCGCTGTTGCTGACCCATGATCCCACGCGTGTATCTAGCAGCACCAAATATAGAAAGAAGTATTAAGAATGAACTGATTGGTGGGAGATGGTTACTTCGCACAAAGTGATTGGCTGCCAGCGCTGAGACCTTGATATAATATTTTAAATCTATTGGATGTTTATGTGTGGGCTTTTCTGTAGCGGCGGGAACTATCTCTTAAAAGATCCTCCCTGGAAGGGCTCGGGGCTCTTAGCCACTGACCGCTTGGGTTCATGCTATGGGCCCGAGTATACTCGCTTATTAATAAAACCCTTGCTTTTGCATAGGACCCGGTCTCTCAGAGTTTTCCTTGGTAGGTGTGGTGCTCCAAGGCTCTCAGTCAGTCACCCCATCGGGTGGCCAACTCTTTCAAAGTGAAGGTTATGAACCTTGGAATAAGTTTGTAAATTTACTGAAGACAGGACAAGTGTGTTCCCCATGAGGTGTAAGGAAAGGAACAATGCTAACTCCAGGATGACCTAACAGTCATGCAGTTCTGGAAAGCCCAAGAGGGGTGTCAACCTAGATAGGTAGGACTGATCAGAAGCCTTCTGTCCAGAATTCAGAGACTGCAGAGGGATGGCATGGTACCTGCAATAACTTGCTGGGATGGGAGGTGGGGCCCCTCACCTGGGGAGCAAGCCCCCTTCTGTATCAGGGATGCAGAACCTTGAGGAGATGGTGTAGTGCATGTAAGAAGCTGCTTTTCTTACTCTGAAGTACATTTTAGGGAACTCCCAGCACTCATGCCCAAGAACCACATCTAGTGCTACCATTTATGTTACTCTACCATCCTTGCTCCAGAAACTCATAAATAAAATCTCAGAAGAGCTCAATAAGTGGCAGAAATATTTTTGAACTCCCATGTATGACTGAGACATCTGGGGAACCTCAGAGGTAGGGCAGCTCAGCTCAGTGCCCACCCAAAGACAGTCCCAGCTGTCCCTTGCTCCCACACTCTAAAATCACCATCATGCCTCCTGCCAGACTCCATTATCACAGAATGAATCTTACTAAGAAATTAACCTGCCAAAATCTCAGGTAAAAGGGTTATGTTATTGAATTCTCTAGTCTTTCTCAGAGTCAAAATAGGCTACATCCTCCTGCACCTCCCTGTATTTCTGGAAGCCCCGACAATCAATCCCCACCCAAAAGAAGCCATTCATTTAAAAAATTTAACTCCATTACACCACAGAGACTGGCACAGATCCAAAAGAGCAAGAACAACAAGTGCTGGCATGGATGTGGGAAAAGGGACACTCATCCATTGTTGGTGGGAATGTTGACTGGTACAGCCTTTCTGGAAAACAATATGGACATTCCTCCAAAGACTAGAAATTGAACTCCCATTTGACCCAGCCATACCACTTCTCGGAATATACCCTGGGGAGAGCCAAAAATACGCAGCGGAAACACCATCCCTACTTTTATGTTCATAGAAGCATTATTCACAATAGCCAAAATCTGGAAATAACCATAGTGCCCGAGAATCGATGACTGGATAAAGAAGCTTTGGTACAGCTACACAATGGAATACTATGCAGCTGTTAGGAAAAAATGAAGTTATGAAATTTGCCTATAAATGGATGGACATGGAGAGGATCATGTTGAGTGAAATTAGCCAGAAGGAGAGAGACAGATATATAATGACTACATTTATTTGCATGACATAAATATATATGCACATATTATGATACCAGATGTCGGGGATGCCGCGGGGTCCCCAACAGTGCTGGGAAGCGAGTTCCCTTCTACCTCCGAAGCCGACGGGGAATGGATGAAGACTCAGGAATCCGATGCAGTTTTAAAAGGCTTTACTTATCACAGGTTCAGGTATACAATCCAAGAGCAGGGAAAACCTCCGGACTCTGGGTTCCCAGCTAGGCCCCAGCCACATGTGGACCAAGATGGCTGCCACCACGTCTTGAGGCCCAACAGAGAATGGAGAGGATGGAGAAACAAAACACCAAGGGAAGCCGAAATGGCAAAAGGGGAAAAAAAGAGGTCCTTCCTTCTTCTTGCAGCTTATTTTATAGCTAGAAATCTGCCCAAACTCCCCAGCCCAGCCCATTCTGAGCTGGGCTATCTAGAGATGAAAACAGGAAAATAGCTCTATAGAAATGTAGCAACTTCAGGAGGCCATCTGGCTGTTTACAAAGACCCAGAGCTAATTCAAAGCCTCCTAGCAGAGCTGGGAGGAGCTATAAGTTAAATGTAACTTCCCTGACAGGAAGGGTCAAATGCCCTCAGGTAATTTCTCCCAGAACCTCACCTAATGTCTTGAGCCAAGATCTGCCTGGAAATGCCTTTATAGGGTAGAGAAGGGGGTTCTGAGATGGCATGTCTCTGTACCAGAATATACTAATGCCAGTTAAATATTTCTCCAAGCCTTCACAAGAGTCTCGTCTACTTCACGGTAGTTTTGTATTTTAGTTGCCTTTGAGTTATCAGGAAGCCATGCTTGCTTGGAGGCAAACAGCATTTCTCTCTGGTCTAATTACTTAGAGATCCAATGTGGCCAGGCAAATATGCTGGTAAGATCTAGCTAGTCCCATGATGATTGTGATAGCATGAGAGAATATTTATACCAGTCAGAATACATGGTCAGATAAACTGCCACATTTAAACTAACCCTCTACCTACGAAGTGATCTGCAGGAGGCAATCCAGGGCAGATGTAGAGGATTTTAGGCTTTTAGTGAAAGGGTTGGCCACCCGATGGGGTGACCGACTGGGAGCCTCAGAACTCCGCACCTGTCAGGGAAAACTCTGAGAGACCAGATCCATGCAAGAAACAAAGGGTTTATTAATCATTCGAGTATACTCGGGCTCTGAGCATGACCTTAAACAGTCAGCGACTGAGCCCCGAACTGAGTTACAGCACAGTTTTTATAGCATGTTAGACAAAAGAAACTTTTACAGTACAACAAGCTTGCAGTTTTTCCAGGTGCAGGGTGCTCACCATATCAGGATGTTACTCAAGGTTATAGTTAGGGTTCCTCCCTTGACATTTGGTTGGGAGGCCTTCGGCTTTATCTGGCCTACTCGCAGAGCCCATCCACTATTTTTTTTAATTAAACATTTTATTATACCACCGTGAGATATACAATTACAACGTTGTTCATGTTTGGAGGTTTTGGTCACATAGTGTTCCAGCACCCGCCCTCCACCAGTGCCCATTTCCCACCACCAATGTCCCCAATTCCCTTCTCCCTACCATAGCCTGCCTAAATGGCAGGTTCTTTATCTCTTTTCTTTCTCCCTCTCTCTCCCTTCCTTCTCCTACACATTGTGGGTTGCACTACATACACTTGGAAGCCATCATGTGCATTTTTTTGCGTGCATTTAATGCTCAGTTTTATGTTGGTATCAGCCCTTTCGACATTTATTCACACATGTTCCCTTCTCTGTCTTACCTAACCTCTGACTCCCTCACGTTAGCGTTAGCTTTTGGTAAGACCACCTGATATATTTATGTCATGCAAATAAATGCAGTCATTCTATGTCTCTCTCTTTCCTTCTGACTAATTTCACTCAACATGATCCTTTCCATGTCCATCCATTTATAGGCAAATTTCATAACTTCATTTTTCTTAACAGCTGCATAGTATTCCATTGTGTAGATGTACCACAGTTTCTTTATCCAGTCATCAGTTCTCGGCATACTGGTTGTTTCCAGGTTCTGTCTATTATGAATAGTGCTGCTATGAAAATAAAAGTGTGGATTGTGTTTCTGCTGTCTTATGGCTTCCCAGGGTATATTCCCAGGATTGGTATGGCTGGGTCAAAGGGGAGCTCAATTTCTAGTCTTTGGAGGAATGTCCATATTGTTTTCCAGAAAGGTTGTACAAGTCGACATTCCCACCAACAATGTATGAGAGTCCCCTTTTCCCCACATCCACGCCAGCACTTGTTGCTTTTACCCTTTTGGATATGAGCCAGTCTCTGTGGTATGAGGTGATATCTCATTGTTGTTTTGATTTGCATCTCTCTGATGATTAGTGATGATGAGCATTTTTTTCATATGCCTTTTAGCCATTCGAATTTCTTCCTTGTCAAAATTTCTGTTCATCTCTTCTCCCCCATTTTTTTAATGGGGTTGGCTGTTTTCTTCTTATATAGCTGTACCAGTGCCTGATATATCCTGGATATTAACCCCCTTATCAGATGGGTATTGGGTGAATATTCTTTCCCATTTCCCACAGTCCCAGTCTGTGGACTGCCTTTGTATCTTAGTCACTGTTTCTTTTCAACCATTCACTATTTTAGTGAGCTCCAGTTAACTCTTTGCGGTCTTGTCTCAGGCTTCCCCTTTCACCCTCAGAGCTCAATGTAATTTTTTCTTTACACCATTTAATATCAATGAAAGGGTTATTTAGGCCCTAAAATGCTAATTTTCCATGAGTAGGCCTGTCTGGTTGGGGGAGGGGGTTGCTGGGTTGCTGCCTTCTTTTTATTATGTGTCCTGCAACAACTCCCCTGATTAGTTTACTATAATAAATTGAAAAAGTACAAAATATTTAGTAACATACAGAAAATTAAGGTAAGAAAAAACAATTCCAATTACAAAATGATAATACATGTTACTTTAGGATCTTAACTTGTTTTTGGACCCAAAGCAAAGTTCATGATTAAGTGTTTCTAGCTATCTGATTATAACGAACCATAGTTTGCACTGTCCATAATTTGAGAGAGCCTATTTGCCATATTTTATGTAAAGCTGGGTGTCTGGAACAAAGTCTGTGGGGCTAATTCTGGAACAGCAAAAGTGGTATCATATGAGTATGAGTCTCTGGAGAGCAGTGATCAGGAACTCGTTGAATTGTCAGGAACACTGGATAAGGTCTCAGGAACACTGGAACAAGAGTCTCGAGCGCTGGAACAGGTGTCTGGAACAGTGGTACAGGCATCTTGCAAGGCATCTTCAGCAAGGGAACACTGGCACCTGTAACTGTACCTGTAGCTTAATTTTAGACAAGACAAAAACACTTTTCGATATTAATCACAAATAGAGATTTTAAGGCTTTGGCAGGAATTCAAGTCTGGGATGGAGAGAAGAACATAAAGAAGCTCCAAAACGAGTGGTGTAGGGAAGTATGAGAATTGATGAATTCAAAATTGATGAGTCTAGTAGGTCAGCAGAGCTGATGAATTTAATAGAGGTTCATAGTGGTCAGATATTGAGAATAGTTGAGACATAGACACAACATTAATCACAAACATATGGTGGCCACCACAAGCACACACAAGCACACACCTTTGATCGATCAATATATTACAGCTGTATATATGACCCATCTAGGGTGATAAATGGTAACCAATCAAGCGCTTCATGAATATAAAGCCGGCAAATGATGGTGAGGGAATTGTCTTTCCCTGTGAATAGAGCATTAGAAAAAAAAATTTTTTTGCAAATTATTAAATTTTTAGTGAGCATTGTTTTAGGAGTCTCGGAGTATTGAGCACTGTAGCGCAAGTTTAATGCATTCCAATATCTTATCCTGTGAACAGAAATCATTAAGAAAACCTTTTTTTCACTGATTTAGCAAACTTTTTTGTAATGAGCACTGTGATCAGAGTCCAAAGCCTCGAGCATCATAGAAGGAATCTGCAGCATCCAAGTTCTTTTTCTGCAAATACCTATGAGCAAAAACATTAAAAAAAGGAAGCATGGATCAGGAGGTCCTGTCAAAGGTGGAAATTATCACAAATGTGTGGGAGTCAGAGACTAGGTAAGACAGAGAATGGAACAGTGTGCCAATAATTGTCGAAAGTGCTAATACCAACCTAGAACTTAGTATTAAATACAGACAAAAAGATACACATGACAACCTCTTAATGTATGTAGTGTAATCCACAATGTGGAAGGGAAAGAAAAGAGAAAGAGACAGAGAGAAAGAGAAAGAAATAAAGAACCTGCCATAGAGCTAGGCTAGGGGATGGGGAGGGAATCGGGGACACTGTTGGTGGGAAATGGGTACTGGTGGAGGGATGGGTGCTGGAACACTATATGACCGAAACCCAAATATAAACATCTTATGAAACATCTTTGTAACTGTGTATCTCACGGTGGTATAATAAAATATTTAACAAAAAAAAAATTAACTCTAGCTGTATGACTCTATTAAAAATTCTGAACTTCCTGAGTGACATCTCAAACACTATACTACTAATAAACTAGTAGTAGCACACCTGATTGAATTGGGATGTAACTAGATTAACAAAACCTTGATTAACAAAACATAAGCACAGAAGGCTTAATCCATAACAACATTTTAGTAATCTTTCACACAAGGGCTAAATGTCTCCATGGTGAAATACAACAATATACACTAATTTTCTTCTAAAGAAAGAATTTTTGACCATTCTGTTAGTAAATTATTCATAACAAACAATATCAAATAGATTATTGAGGGTTTGCTGTGGGGCCAGCCTTCTGCGCTGTTTGGGAAAATTGGAGACAATGGTGGAGGTAAGATGTAGTGGTGATGGTACTGGTGTTAGAATATTGAAAGCCTGTAACAAATCATGAACAACTTTGTAAATTAGTGTTTATATAAAGTATAGGGGAAATTTACATATGTAGTCCTTAGCTATTTTATGTAAATTCCACAGTATATTAATGTAAAATTGCTCTGAAAGCTTTGTTAATGACATAAATTATCATTAATGACAAATTTACTGTCATAAATTATTAGTTTTATTAATGACATAAATTATTATCATAAGGAGATCCAAGTATGAAATAAAATTTAATTCAATATGCATTAGATTTTGGAGTTGAAGATTTATGCATGTAAATGAGAATGGGCATTTTATATTATATTAAGTGAATCCAATTTTCATAGTTACATAGGTCAAAATCATACAGTAATCACAATTTGACTTTTACTGGTTCATTTTCTTATCATTCTAGTTAACATTTCTTAAATTTTGTTGGAATAAGCACTATCACTATCTATCACTATCTTCCCATTAATCATCTATTTGCTAGAACGGGCACCAGTAATATCTCCATATGTCCTGTCTCATGCTAGGAGAACCCAAAGGCATCCACTTGCTCCAGTAACATAAAGAGCCTCAAACCATTTATTAGGTGACAGGAATGACCTAATATAAATGTTACTGGTATTTGGCATATCAAATACTACACGAGCAGCTTGCCAGGCTTGCCGCACGGGTGGCATACTGTTGTAGTCACCTCAAAATAAAGCATTTATTGATGAAATGCGTGGCCGCTAGTGGCCGCCCAGGCTGTGATAGTTTGGTCTGCTGGGTGGAGTTGTGATGAGAGGGAAGTCTGGATGAGGAAAATGGCGGCCCCAAGGAGTAGAGGGGGTCATCTTGCTTGTTGTGAGGCTCTGCTGGGGTGGCAGGCCAGGGCTAGAACCCGCCATGCCTCCTGGGCGCCTCATGAGTGGCTAGGCACAGGGAGAGCAAGTAGCAGTTCTGCTCCATGTCTGAGAGTCTCTGGTTCAGCATACCTGGGCCGGATTGGAAAAAAACTGCTGCAGGGTGACTGTCGATGATCCGGGCTGTGATAGTCTGGTCTGCTGGGTGGAGTTGTGACGAGAGGGAAGTCTGGATGAGGTAAATGGCGGGCCCCAAGGAGTGGGGAGGGGGGGTCATCTGGCTTGTTGTGAGGCTCTGCTGGGGTGGCAACCCTCCACGCCTCCTGGGCACCTCATGAGCAGCTGGGCACAGGGAGAGCAAGTAGCAGCTCTGCCCATGTCTGAGAATCTATGGTTCAGCATACCTGGGCCGGATTGAAAAAAAAAACTGCTGCAGGGATAAGCAATATAAAGCAATATAAGCAACATAAAGCAAATTTATTATGTGCTTAAGGGGCAAGTTAGGGTTGGGAGGGAAACTAGGGTTATTGGTGAGATAAAGTCACACTGGTAGTGTTGGAACACTAATCATGATCACGATCTTCCCGTTCATCATCTATTTGCTAGAGCAGGCACCAGTAATATCTCCATATGTCCTGTCTCATGCCAGTAGAGCCAAGGGCATCGGCTTGCTACAGGAACATAAAGAGCTTCAAACCATTATATTAGGTCATGGGAATGAACTAATATAATTGTTACTGGAATTTGGCATATCAAATACAACACGAGCAGCTTGCCAGGCTTCCCGAGAGGAAGGCAAACTCTATTAAACACCTCCAAATAAAGCATTTATTGATGAACCACGCAGCCGCAAAGCGGCCGCGCAAGCCAGGCTGTGATGGGCTGGTCTGCTGGGTGGAGTTCTGATGAGAGGGAAGTCCAAATGTGGAAAATGGCGGCGCCCGTGGAGTGGGGTGGGGGGGGGTCGTCTGGAACACTAAATTCTTGAAAAAACTGTGCAATGCACAATGTTGTAAATCAGTTTTTTAATAAAAATTATTTTTTTTAAAAATACACTCAGCCGTATCACATCCTAACAAGAAGTTGAGGATGTGATATTAGATTTTGCATCATGAAACTTCAGTGGTAGCTGGTATCTTTAGTCTCACTGGAAAAACTGAGGATCATACAATAATTAGTCTTATGCCTGGACAGAGAAAGAACCCAAGTGAGATACCTGGGATATGAAACCTTCATCCCCCTTACTACCCCTCCCCAGCAGACCCTGGTGCCAGTTCTTCATAGACTCTGGCTGTACATCTCTGTTATTTCTCTTCACAATTATTCTTAAAGTGTAATTATATTGCAAATGGTGCTGATGCTCAAAAGAGCAAGAGCATTAAAACTGAATAATGGATGACGAATCTCTAGGAAGGTTACTTCACATCACCAATCACTACATTTATATACTGCCCCTTGAAAGTGATCTTTTTAATTCAAGCAGACTTTCAGGGTTCATCACTTGATCACTTGACATCTCGTTATTCATCGATTTGCTCAAGCGGGCACCAGTAATATTTCCATTTGACCCTATCACGGTTCATGGTTCACACAGTTCAGGGTTCATAGAGTATAAAAAATAAACTATGGAAAAGATTACAATTGCGTGACACAGATGCACAGTGATTAGGAGAAGGGAGAATTTTGTGTCCTTCGACTAGCTCAGAACTTGTTGCCAAAAGCAGACACAAGACATCATTAGAGTTAATGGAGATATTGGCTGAGTGGTAATGAGGCTTTTTAACACATAAAAGGTCTGTGACCTTTTCCCCATTGGAACTCCCTGAACTAAAGTATTGCAACATGGGAAAAACATCCATTTCAACAGAAATTTTTCTCAATAAATCCTTTCTACAAAGCCCCTAGTAAATTCCCTTCACATTGCACTATTTCAGTACAGAACTCAATTTTATGTAACAGCTAGCTATTGGTTTTTCATTCTCTACAATAATCTGGTGAAGAAAGCAAAGATGTGGTATAAAGAGAAAATAAACATATAAAGCAATCCTAGCCTTCATGCATGTTTGTACTTAGCTGTCCTGTACCTACAACTCACGCCTCAGGCTCCCTCTCTAGATACATTCCTGCTATTTACTTATGGCTCACAAGACAGTAGCTACTAAGGCTGTGCCAGGAGACTGAATTCCTTTGCAAGTTCCCATGCACATCTGCAAATGCATCTTCCATTAGTACCCAAAGGCAGAATCAACACGGCCCTTTGAGTTCCTTGTAATGGGTTATACAGATGAGAAGGTTGAAGATTACCAATAAAGTGCACATGTGATAATAGGAGTAGCAAGAAGCCAGTTCATGTATGGAGCACAACCCTTTTTTGCTTGTGTTTGTCTCTGAGTCATACCTGATATTGCTCAGGGCAGTCTCCTGGCTCTGCACTCAGAGATTATTCCTAGTTGTGCTCAGAGGACTGTATGTGATGCCAGCAATCAAACGTAAGGCAAGTGCCCTACCCAGTGTAGCATCTCTAGGTCCCTACAACACAGCACTTTTAAAGAAGGAAAGCTCCAGTTGATATAGGCAGGCAAACGGGGGTAGGGGGTGGGGGGAGGGGTCCTGCATGGCACTGAACTGTCCCCAGTAGACTGTCACCTTTTGGAACTAGGAATGAAGACTTGATAAGACCCATTAACCAACAATAGACCCTGAGGAAGCTGGATCCACCTTCTTCCTCAGAGCCCTTAAACCCCCATCAACCTTCCAATGAAAGCATTCCAGCTCAATAAGATAAAAGCCTCCCTTTGGAAATCAGTCAAGGCTGATTTCCTCTATGACTCTGGAGCTGCCCAGCCCGCCCGTTCTCATTCTCATTCTCTCTTGAGGACATTATTCTCTCTCTCTCTCTCTCTCCTCTCTCTCCTCTCTCTCTCTCTCTCTCTCTCTCTCTCTCTCTCTCTCTCTCTCTCTCTCTCTCTCTCTCTCTCTCTCTCCCCTCCTCTTTCCCCATCCTAAAACCTCCATAATAAAATCTGTTTTACTTCACTGCTCGTCTTCTCCTGAAAATTCTTTCCAGCAAGGAAGACAAGAACCCTGAGGAAATCCTGGTAAGGCCTAGGACTGACTTTCCTTTCCTGAAAAGAGCAATTCCTCGCTCCAGCCTGGGTCCATGGCTCCCCGAGAAATCTTGGGTGGTGGTGATCAACTCTCATGCCTAGAGATCAAGGGACATCAGGTGTGGCTTGACAGTCTCCTCGTGGGGCTGGTGGGACTCAGGCCCAAGCTGTGCAGGGGCTCATCGAAGACTTTATCAGTTCTTAGCCTGCCCAGCGGGTCCCAGACAGCAGAGGCAACTGGGGAGAAAGCGACCATCTCTCTCTCCTTCCTGCCTCACATAAGCCACACGTGGGCCCCACCTACATCACAGTGAGACATACTAAGATATAGCATGCACTTTCTGTTTGCCAAGAACAGAAGCTATGGACTTCCTAAAGTCAAACGACTCTCACAAATACCTGTACATATCTAGACATACATGTAATGCATGAATAGATTTATATATACCTAGGTATGTGTACAAAGATTTTTCTGTATAACATGATTGTATTTTTTGTTTCTTTTTTTGGCTTGTATCAAGCAGGAATTTTTTTCTTTTAGAATAACTTATTCTCAAAACAACTGTTGAATGGGAAAAGTTGCTTACAAATGGTACTGGCCTAATTCACTGTGTAATTCTGGGTGGTATGAGGAAAGGGCCCTTTTTCCTGAGACTGCCACCAAGGCCCTGGGAAATATATTCAGGCTAAGGCAGGCAGAATCCTTATTGATGGGCAGCTGTTTTTCTAGTGCAAATTACTGAAATGGCAATCTGACCTCCAAGCATCTCCTCTTTCCTTTGAGAACAAGACACAGCGAATTGTCTTTATTTGTTCCAAAAGAACAAGAAACAGCAATTTGACTTTATTTGTTCCAGTATCACCGGGTAAGCTTTAAATATAATGTTGGTGAAATTCTAGAAAGACCTATGGAAGGAAGAGCTTCCAAATTAAAACAAAACCACCACCACCTACACCAAAACAAACCACAAAACAAATTCTCCCACCCCCAGTTAAACCAGGCTGTAGCAGCCGCCTGCAGGAGAAACCATGCCCTTCTCCTTTCTGATCTGGGGCTGGGCCTTAGCAGTGTTTGAATCCCTCCTACTCACTTCCTAGGAATGTTCGTCCTGCGTCGGCAGCAGCTGCTATGCAAAGCCTTTGATCATCTCTGTACTTTAATTCATGCACTTCAATGCAGACATATAAAGCTGAATAAACACCAGGCTCACAAAGCATCTTTTGTTTTTCCTTTCTATGTATTTGATTATATTTTGAGTCCACTTGACTTCTTCTCTTATCACATTTCCTATTCATATTAATTAATCCACCTTCAAACAGCGTTACTCTGCTTTGCATATGGCTTTCAGTTAACTGACAATTGCAAAGCATTCTTTACTTCTGTTACATTGTTTCAGATTATAGCATTGCCTCTTTCTTAAAAGTATAACACTTAGGCCAAATTTAATTTTCTTAAGAGTTTTCATCTCCATGCTTCTATTACCCATGTGGTCTTCAATGGTGCACACCTTTGTCATTAAGGCCCTCAACATTTCTTTAGTTATTTTAATTCCCCCATTTTGCAGTTCAAACATTTGCACCATATCTGTTACTGATGGTCTCATTTTTCTTGTATTTTTGCCGACTTGCAGCTATTGAGCTATAAAAGGCAGGTGCTAGGTAAAAGAAACTGCTCTGTAGTGTGAGCATTTACATTAACCTAATTTGGAGTTGTACTATATTTAATATTTGTTGTAGCTGTTGGTACTACAGCTTTTTAATTTCTTTCTGGGTTTTGCTAAGAACTCTTCCTGAAATATCCTGTGCCTTGCATCTCTTCCAATTGTAACTCACTGTTATTATACTTGATTCCTATTGTGATGGTGAAGCATGATGAAAGGAAAGCATCCACTAATTTATAACCAAACCTTTCCCTGGCGTCCTGTCTACTAGCCCTGACCTTCAGAAGTCAGTCCTAGGCCTTACCCAGAGTGTTAACAGTGGGTACGGGTAGGGTGTT
>JAJIBD010008259.1:0-49812 GCA_021461705.1 Cryptotis parvus
CCTTGCCACACCACTATCGCTCCTGCCCCAAACTCTATCATTTTCAAACCCTTCCTTTGCTTTGGAGTAAATATAAGCCAAGAAAACAAAACTCCCAAGTGTGGCTAAAGAATTTTTTTGGGGTCAGCTGTTGCACTGCCAAGCCTGATCTGTCACCTGGGCAGCTGAACCCCAGGGCCCCGCACAGAGGACAGCAAGTCCCAGGTGGCTTGGGCGAGCCCCAGGCAGGGGCCCACGGGCCCACCCAGGGTCATCACAGTCTAGAACCTGCCCTTCCTGCAGCATTTGGGGACAGCTCAAAGCACATGTGCTTTCTGGAACATTCCACCAGGTGGATGTCAGGTCCTTGCCCAAGCTGAAGTCAAAGGTGACCTGGGCCAGCCTCCACGCCCAGGCCCAGGTACAGCCAAGAGGAAAGACTTTGCCCCTGGGCAGTGGCAGCAGGGTGTGTGCCAGGCAGAGGCCAACCAAGTGCAGGCATCCGGGAGGCCACCAGCTGGGGCATGCTGAGAACAGCACAGAGAGTTTCAGCTCGTGCTTAAAGAAGCGATGTGGACACAGGACACTGTGGTCAGTACTAGCTGCAACCACCCCCCCTCCGCTATCTGTCCCGCACTTACACTGGATCTTGTCAGTTTGCACTTCCTGACTGCAGAAACCCACTACCCTAAGCGGACTAAAACATGCACCGCAGTGGTTAGCTCACATGTATTAGCCCAAACTGCCAGCAACCGAAAACCTACCCTGGCCGCAGTGTGTGGAAGCAGCACTTGGGACTCGAGCAGCCGCTACCAGAACCCCTGCAGCCAGCTCCGTCGCTGTCACTACTGTCCCTGGGGACAGGGGAGCCGCTACTTGCTTCTACGCGAAGCCTAGACTGCCTTACGCCTTTCTGCTCAAACTGTCAGTAAGCCGTGGCCCACCCTTGCCACACCACACTACCACCACCACCACCACCACCACCACCATCACCACCGCCATCACCACCACCACCACCACCATCACCATCACCACCACCATCACCACCACCACCACCACCATCACCACCACCATCACCACCACCACCACCACCACCACAACCACCACCACCACCACATCACCATCACCACCACCACCGCCATCACCACCACCACCATCACCACCACCACCATCACCACCACCACCACCACCATCACCCACCACCATCACCACCACTATCACCACGACCACCACCATCACTACCACCACTGTTGGAGGACAGGTTTAGCTATTCTGGGAGCTTTGTTGTTTTGCCCACTCCCAGCTTAATCTTATTTAAGCCAAGGTTCATTCTAATGAGACCTCTCTTCTATGTAAACACCGCTAGAGGGTGTGGCAATTACAGAAGTCATCTTGATTGAATAACTTCTGACTTATACATCTACTAAGACTTCTATGTTTTCTAGATTGGGCACAGCTCCTCTTTATACCCACTGCACCCAGCGTGGGACAGTTAGAATTTACCAGGAGACTACCACCCTGGCTACGCTGAGACTATAGGAAGAATCATACTAGTTTGCTCTAAGCAGGCGAGTGTGACCCTTTCAGTACACGAGAACAAGATACTCAGAATCACCCTGGATGGGGCCGGAGCGATAGCCCAGCGGGTAGGGTGTTTGCCTTGCACGGCCGGCCTGTGCCGGCCAGGGTTCGATCCCCGGCATCCCATATGGTCCCCTGAGCACCACCAGGAGTAATTCCTGAGTGCAGAGCCAGGAGTAACCCCTGAGCATCGCCGGGTATGACCCAAAAAGCAAAAAAAAAAAAAAAGAATCACCCTGGTGCAGATAATAATAAGAAGGACCTTGTGGGTACCATCTAGATTACAGGAAGCTCATGAAGTTAAGATGTATTACTTTTATACCAGCCCCTCTCTCCAGTGTTTTACATAAGAGATAATCTTGGTAGAAAGGATTAGACCTTGGCATAACCTTTGTTTATACCTGCAATAGGGTGTGGCACTACACTCTGTTTAGAGTTCTTTGTTGACATGACCCTCCTGGTTGGATTACTTTGGTGTATAAAGGGGCTGACTTGAGGCCCCTTCACGCCTCACTTTTACCTTTTGGGCCTTTTAGGGGTTTTTGGCTCCTGTGGCTTTTGGCTCCTCGGCCTTTTGCTTTTGGCTTTTGGCTTTTTGCTCTTTGGCCTTTTGCTCCTTCTTCTGGGTAGGACTCAGCTCGGGTGAGATCCTCTCTCTCTTTAGTGGGAGACTTAGGCTCTTTTGTATGGTCTAAGTTCGGACCAGAGCCTAAAGTTTGTTCATTATATTGGAGTGCTGTGGAAGAGCTTTTGTACTATTAAAAGCCTTTTTGGAACTGCACCGACTCATGAGTTTTCATCTGTTCTCCCGGCATCCTCGGAGGTAGAAGAGAACTTCGGTCCTGACACTGTCGGGGACCCCAGTGGTGTCCCCGAACACCACCACCACCACCACACCACCACCACACCATCACCACCATCATCACCATCACCACCATCACCACCACCACCACCATCACCACCACCATTACCACCACCACCATCACCACCACCATCATCACCACCACCACCACCACCATCACCACCACCACCACCACCACCATCACCACCACCACCACCATCACCACCACCACTCACCACCACCACCACCACCATCACCACCACCACCATCACCATCACCACCACCACCGCCACCACCACCACCATCACCATCACCACCACCACCACCACCATCACCACCACTATCACCATCACCACCACCATCACCACCACCACCACCACCACCATCACCACCACCACCACCATCACCACCACCATCACCACCACCACCACCATCACCACCACCACCACACCACCACCACCACCATCACCACCACCACCATCACCATCACCACCACCACCGCCACCACCACCACCATCACCATCACCACCACCACCATCACCACCACCACCATCACCACCACCACCATCACCACCACCACCACCACCATCACCACCACCACCACCACCACCACCACCACCATCACCATCACCACCAACACCACTCACCACCACCACCACCATCACCACCACCACCACCATCACCATCACCACCACCATCACCACCACCACCACCACCACCACCATCACCATCACCACCACCACCACCACCATCACCACCACCACCACCACCACCACCATCACCACCCACCATCACCACCACCACCACCATCACCACCATCACCACCACCACCACCATCACCACCACCACCACCACCATCACCACCACCACCACCATCACCACCATCACCACCATCACCATCACCACCACCACCACCACCATCACCACCACCATCACCACCATCACCACCATCACCACCATCACCATCACCACCACCATCACCATCACCACCACCATCACCACCACCACCACCATCACCATCATCACCACCATCACCACCACCATCACCACCACCACCATCACCACTCTCACCATCTCAGCCAATTGGTGTTGGACCAATAAAGTCACCTTATTGGGGGTTCATTTACTTTCCCCCTTTTTATTTAATTTTCCCACCAATTCAATTTTTTTTATTTTTATTTTATTGAATCAGTGTGAGATAGTTACAAGGTTGGGGGCAGGAACAATAGTACAGCGGGTAGTACTCTCCCTCCCCCTTTTCTCCCCTCTCTCCCTCCTCCTCCCCCTCTCCCTCTCCCTCTGGGCATTAGGGTTTGCCGTACAGGTACTGAGAGATTGGGACTGAGAGATTAGGCGCCTGGTACCCGGGCCGCCACCGTCCAGGGCCCCGCCGCCAGGAGGCGCCGGCTCCACCCACCCCAGAGCCGGACCAGGGCGGGCCGGGGCGGGCAGGGGCGGGCGCGGCGGGAGCGAAGGTTGCCCCGACGGGCCGCGTCGACCTTCGCGGGAGACGCAGTGACAGCATGACGGTGGGCGCGCGGCTCCGCAGCAAGGCGGCCGCCAGCCTCCCGCGCCGTGGCGGGCTCCGGGGCCGCGCGAGCTCCGATGACGACGAGGCGGCGATCCTGGAGCTGGCGGAGTGCGGGGACGAGGCGGTGGCGGGCGAAGCAGGCGAGGCGGGCGGCGCGGGGTGGGCGCGCGGGGACCCGGAGCGCCCGGAGGGTGCATCTGGCCGTGCTGCCCGAGCGCTACGAGCCGCTGGAGGAGGCGGCGCCCGACAAGCCCAAGAGGCGCTACCGGCAGAAGCTGAAGAAGTATGGCAAGGTAGGAGCCCCGCACCCCAGACCCCGACGTGGGTGCGCTCCACGGGGACTTCTCTGGCCGCACCCCGAGACCCCCCCACCCCGACTTGGGAGCGCCCAGGGCCCGCTTCTCTGGCCGCCGCCATCTCACTTCCCGCAGGCCGCACCCCACATGATTTGGACCCAGTACAGACCCCTACTTTTTACAAATGCCCCAGAGGCTGTAGCATGGGAAGGAGACCAGTGGGGAAACGTCTCCAAGAACGCCCAGTGGCCCCGCTTGGATCCGAGATGATCTCCCGAGGGGGCAGTTCAGGGCCTGTTAAACCTGTTGATTTCCCTTCTCTCCTATCCGGGCTCCCTGTCGGCAAACACGGGTCTGGGGGTCCTGAACAGAGAGTGAGTAGGAACCCAATTCGGGCTCAGGGGACCCTTTCAGGAGCACCAAGTCCTGAGCATCTCCCAGAGGCCATCGCGGCTCTGCCGCCCTGGACAAGGCCACCCAGAGGAAAACCACCAAACTCGCTGAGTTGCGGAACCAAAGGCCACAGCCCTATCTGATAAGGCCAGATAGTTGCATCCTCCCTACCTCTCATCATCCCTGGTGACAAGTCACCGAGGGCTGGGCTGCGTATTGATGCAAACCAACAGCTGGACTGAGACTCCCCACCACCTCCCCCTTCCTGGGTGCTGCTGAGCCCACAGGGGCTCTCAGCTGGAAATGGGCTCTCCCAGCACCGAGACTACCAGTTTGAGGGTACACAGTGCATGTCACTGGAGGTGCAGAGCTGGGGGTGACGTTGCCCCTGCCCTGCACAGGCCCCCAGGGAGGTGCTGGCATGGCTGGGTCGGGGCAGTCCCTACCCCTGGAGGCTTTCAAACCAGTCCTGGAGCTTTCTGAGTGAAGGGTTTGAGACTCGGGGCCCAGCAGGAGGCACTGCCGTTCACAGGCTAATGGCAAGGGGCCTCTTCACTTCTAAGAAGGTTCTTCCAAAACACAAACTAGCAGGGCAACAAAGAGGCCCAGGTTGGGGGACCAGAGTGATAGCACAGCGGGTAGGGCATGTGCCTTGCATGCGGTCAATCTGGTTTTGATCCCGGCATCCCATATGGTCCCCGAGCACCGCCAGGAGTAATTCCTTGAGTGCAGAGCCAGGAGTAACCCCTGAGCACTGCCGAGTGTGACCCAAAAAAGCAAAAAAAAAAAAAAAAAGGCCCAGGTTGGGTCGGTTTGTGCCCCAAAGAGAAGAGAGAGAGAGAGAGAGAGAGAGAGAGAGAGAGAGAGAGAGAGAACAAGTGTTGAGAAGACGTAGAGAAATAGGACTTAAACATTGTATGTATGTATTTATTTATTTATTTTGCTTCTTGGGTCACACCAGCAATGCTCAGGGGTTACTCCTGGTCTGCACTCAGGAATTACTCCTGGCGATGCTGGAGGATTGAACCCGGGTTGGCGCATGCAAGACAAACGCCCTACCCGCTGTGCTATTGCTCCACCCCATTGTATTTATTTTTATTTTGTTTCTCAGAGCCACACCTGTCTGTCTGTATTTGGGCTTACTTGCTCTAGCTCTGCACTCAGGGATCACTCATGTCAGTGCTCAGCAGACAACATACCGTGCCAGGGACAGCCCGTGTTGGTGGCATTGGAGTCGATCACTGTACTATCTCTCCAGCCCCAAGAAATTGGGTGCTTGTGACTTGCTGGTGGCAGTTCATGTGACACGTGTACTGGGCTGCTGTGGCTAAGCCATTGGTGGTCCCAGGAACCTTATACCTAGAACTGCCACATGATCTTTCTGTTTTAGGGTCACGCTTGGCAGTGCCCAGTCTGCGCTCAGGGATCACTCCTACGGCTCAAGGACCATATGGGGCGCTAGGGATTGAAACCCAGATGGCCACGTACGTGCAAGGCAAATGCCTGCTGTACTGTCTCTCTGACCCTTGCCACTTAACTGGCTCTCCCTCAAATGTGAAGCCAGACACCAACCACACACACACACACACACACACACACACACACACAAGAGAGAGTCCACATATTCACAATAGGTGGAAACAACCCTAAAGTCCATCATCTGGTAAATGAGAAAACACGAGTTTTTTTGCAAACAACGGGATTAGCTGTGGGAAGTGGTCTCTGGCAGGACAGACAGACAAAACCCTTATTCACAGAAGCCACCCGCAGGGAACGAAGGTGCTTCCCCTCTGCTGAGGGCAGCCAGGAGAGACAAGTGCAGAGAAACAAAGCACAGGTGGTGGTCGGGGGCTTCCTGGTGGTCGACAGTAAGTTTTCCTTTGCGGATAATGAGAGAGAGAGGGGGTTGGGGGAGGGAGAGAGGAAGGACAGAGAGGGAGAGAGGGAAAGAGAGAGTTTGGGGATGGCGGTGATGGTCACCCAGCATGGGAAATGTACTGAATGCCCCTGAACCCCCACACTTTATATTTTTATTTTCTTCAGTTTTGGTTTCTGAGCACACCTGTCAGTGCTCGTGGTAACTCCTGCTTCTGTGCTCAGGGATCACTCCTGGAAGACTTGGGTGCCGAGGATCAAGCCCGGGTGGGCCGCGTGCAAGCCAAGCTGGGCTGTCACCCTGGCACTGCTGAATTTCGAATGTTTTGTGAATCTCCTTTTTTTTTCTTTGTTGGGTCAACCCAGCAATGCTCAGGGTGACTCCTGGTTCTGCACTCGGGAATTACTCCTGGCAATGCTCAGGGAACCATATGGGATGCTGGGGATCAAACCCAGGTCAGCCACATGCAAGGCAAACGCCCTCCCCGCTGTACCATAGCTCTGCCTCTCATTTTCTTTCTTTTTTTTTTTCTCCAGAAAACATCCCAACCTGTAGGGCTTGAGGTACAGCTGCTATCCATGACAAAGCACTGGGTCAGCAGGTGATCTGGAGAACTCAGGGTGGTGTTCGGGTTCAGAGCCCCTCCACTCTTCTGGAAGCCACTGAGGGAGAAGCAGGACTCGTGGGAGGCGCCCGAGGCCCCCGGAGCACTGCGGGGGGCTCAGTCCCTGCACCTCTCTCCCCAACCCCCAGGGGAGGCGGCCGAGGCCCCCAGAGCACTGCAGGGGGCTGGCTCAGTCTCTGCGCCTCTCTCCCCAACCCCCGGGTCACTGGGGACATTCTGGCCAGTGGGAAAGCAGGGACTCTGGGTGGTGACAACATAGAGCTTAGAGGTGGCAGTGCCCGCCCCAGGAGATTGGCATGACGCTGCTGGCGTTTGCGCCACCCAGAAGCCTTCTTCGATGCCCTCCTCAGAACACCTCACTCTTTCCCAGCTGTCAGTCGCAGAGAGCACTTGGCTCCAAGCTGTGCAAAGAGACACCCCAGTGGGACCCTGTGCTCGCCACCTGCCGGGCTCTGAGCATCCTCTGGACCCTGGGGCTGAGCCTGGGCCTCCTGCCAGCAGGGCCTGGGGGAGGGGGTTCTAGTCACCATCCTGCTGTCAGGAGGTGCCTGGGACTCTGTTGTTGTTTCACTGTTTCCTGGGCGTGGGGAGGACAGGGAACCCACATGGCTGCGCCCCGGGAGGTCTGGGCTGCGCTTGTCCACTTGGGTGTCTCCGCTGCACCCTCGCAGCCACCCAGGAGGACAGGGGGCCTGCAGGTGGCAGGAAGCAAACTAGAGTTGGAAGGAAGGCAGCCAGGAGAGAGAAGGACAGCACAGTGGGCAGGGCGGGGGACAGCACAGTGGGCAGGACAGAGGGATAGCACAGTGGGCAGGACAGGGGGACAGCACAGTGGGCAGGGCGGGAGATAGCACAGTGAGCAGGGGCGGAGGGAGAGCACAGTGAGCAGGGCGGGGGACAGCACAGTGAGCAGGACAGGGGGACAGCACAGTGGGCAGGACAGGGGGGACAGCACAGTGGGCAGGGCGGGGAGATAGCACAGTGAGCAGGGGCGGGGGACAGCACAGTGAGCAGGACAGGGGGACAGCACAGTGGGCAGGACAGAGGGACAGCACAATGGGCAGGACAGGGGGACAGCACAGTGGGCAGGGGGACACAGAGCGAGGACAGCACAGTGGGCAGGGAGACAACACAGTGGGCAGGACGGGGTACAGCACAGTGGGCAGGGCGGGGGGACAGCACAATGGGCAGGACAGAGGGACAGCACAGTGGGCAGGGCGGGGACAGCACAGTGGGCAGGACAGGGGGACAGCACAATGGGCAGGACAGGGGGACAGCACAGTGGGCAGGACAGAGGGACAGCACAGTGGGCAGGGCGAGGGGACAGTACAGCGAGCAGGGCTGGGGACAGTACAGTGGGCAGGACAGGGGACAGCACAGTGGGCAGGACGGGGGGACAGCACAGTGGGCAGGACAGGGGGACAGCACAGTGGGCAAGGCGGGGGACAGCACAGTGGGCAGGGCGGGGGACAGCACAGTGAGCGGGGTGGGGGGACAGCACAGTGGGCAGGACAGGGGGACAGCACAATGGGCAGGACGGAGGGACAGCACAGTGGGCAGGAAGGGGGACAGCACAGTGGGCAGGGGTGGGGAGACAGCCCAGTGAGCAGGAGAGAGGGAGCAGCAGAATGGGCAGGTCAGGGAGACAGTACGATGGGCAGGCACTGGCCTTGCATGTGGCTGACCTGGGATCAATCCCAGATACCACATCAGTTCCCCAAACACAGCCAGAAGTCATTGAGAGCACAATTACTGAGCACAGAGCCAGGAGTAATTCCTGATTATCACAGGGTGTGGCCCAGAGACAAACAAGAAATAGCACAGCTAGGTGGTCACAGGGGACGCAGAGCGGGGCTTGGCTGGCTGTCCGGCCCCCTGCCCGCACAGTGGCCTCTGAGCTCAAGAGAGGTTATTCCCGAAATGCTGTGGAATCGCTTTCACCTGAGACCGAGGACACCCCCTGTTCTCCATGGGGGTAGGGCACTGGAGCCCCACCGCCAGGCACGAGCTCTGTGGGACCAACCTGTCATGTAACTTAGCTGCAGGCACCTCTGCCTCAGTTTCCCCATCTGTAGCATGGACTCGTCCGGTGAGAGAGTGTAGGGCACCTGTGAGTGACAGCGGGTGCTGGTCAAGAGCAGGGTGTGGCTTCTCTGTTTTGGTTTTGTTTGGTTTTGTCACCAGTGGCTACTCCTGGTGGGACTTGGGCCCTGTGTTCCTCAGGGGACCGTGCAGTGCTGCGGTTTGAGCCTGGGCCCCAGCCCTGTCCCCTCTCCCCCAGCCCTCCACTCCGAGGGCTCGCAAGGACAGAAGGGACATTTCCATGCTGGCACCGCGCCGTCGTGCAGACCACTGGGACCCACCTCGTCTCCTGCAGAGCCTCAACGCCACCCCCAGCAGGAGCAGCTCCTTCCAGGGGTCCAGGGTGCCCCCTTTTGTAGCTCTCCATGGTGCCTTCTCCCTGCCAGGGCTTCTCGCTGCCTCTTACACAGACCCCAAATAGGCACCTCAGGGCACCGCCCATGGGGTCCCAGAGCCCTGAGGAGAGCAAGAAGCCACGCCAAGCCAGTCAGGTATGGCCCCGCACATGAACACCACATTTCTTCCTCCTGTAGTCAGTGAGGGGTGCAAGGTGCAACACAAGCACACACACACACACACACACACACACACACACACACACAAGCACACACACAAGCACACACAAGAGCACATACACACATATAAGCACATACACACAGGAGCACATACACATGAGCACATGCACACACAAACACACACACACACACACACACACAAACAGTGTTGGAAAACTACCCCACAGCTTGGCCTCGGTTCAGTTTCCACAAACCTTCAGTGGGTAGAAATGTTCTCCCTGGGTTCTGGAGCCTTAGTACAGTGGGTAGAGCATTGGCCTTGCCCACAGCCGAGTGGGTTTAACCCTAAGCACCCCAGACGGTTCCCTGAGCCCCACCAGGAGTGATCCTGAGCACAGAGCTAGGAGCAAACCTTGAGCACCACTGGGTGAGGCCCAAGAATAAAACAGAAAACAGTGCTTTACCTGCACAGTGCAGTCAGCCAGGAGGTCCTGCAAAACTGCAGGGAGGCAGCACAGATCAAACCTCCTGGCTACTGACCCATCTCCCGACTGACCCCCATCTCCCAGCTAACCCCTGCTATCCCCCAACCTCCCGCCAATGAAAGTTCTGTGGGCTCTGGGGGTGAGGACAGGCCCGAGGGGGAGCTTCTTTCTACCTCCTGTTTTATGTGCTCCTCGTCACTGGACAAGGTGATCTGGGTCCAAAACTTGACTCCAGTCTGCTCCCTTGGGCAATTCTAATGGAGTCTGGGGTCTGCAGAGAAAACCTCCCACTCTCAGCTACTTCTTGGACACAACAAGTCAGGAAAGTTCCCCAGCTGGGCTAGAGCAGTCACTTTCCAGCATGCATGAGCCAGCACCCAGGGAGCCAGACCTCAGGTTTGGCAGAGGAGAAGAAAGGGCATAAGCCCATAATTGGGGAACCATGGGGGGGAGAGAGAGAGAGAGAGAGAGAGAGAGAGAGAGAGAGAGAGAGAGAGAGAGAGAGAGAGAGAACGCTAAGAGAAAGATGAGATTCTTAGGATGTGTTTGCAGATAACCATGCACTGGGTCCCCCCAGCCCCTAGCTACATTCTTCCAGGCTGAGGAGAGAAGCTGGTGTGGGTGGGCAGATGATGAAGGCCCGGGCACTGCCCCTGGCCTCAGCCCTAGCAGGACAGCACGTGCACGTCAGAGTCAGCACCTTGCGGCTAACGGGCTGGGTCTGCTCTGTGACTGCAGGAAGCAGCTGGGTTCCCCATCTCATCTCGAATTCTGTTCCACAGCTATTATATTTTATTTATTTTATTTTATTTTAAATTTTGGGAGGTCACACCGGCGATTCTCAGGATTACTCCTGGCTCTGCACTCAGGAATTATTCCTGATGGTGCTCCAGGGACCACATGGGATGCCAGGGATTGAACCCTGGTCAGCCATGTGCAAGGCAAACGCCCTCCCTGCTGGTCTATGGCTCAGGCCTCACTTGAGCTATTTTAGTCGCCTCCACCCCCAAACTGCAGTGGTCAGAGTTGTAAGCAGTTTGTTTGCTTAATTTGTCCACTTCTGTGATTCTGTGCATGAGGCAGGGAGAGATGCTTGGGATCCTCCCCCCCCCAACCTTGCCCCAGGCCTCAGGATGCCTTGAGCCGTGCCTCTGGCCTCAGCAGTCTGTTTAAATGGCAGGAAAAGTGGCGTGGAAGGGCCTGGTTGACTGCAGGCGTGGAGCAAGCTTGGGGCAGTTTTGCACTTGGTTCTGAGTTTTGTACGCACACACTCTTGCCTCTGGGTCTCAGTCAGATGGAGATGGGTTGGGTGGCGTGCAGGGTTCTTGAGAAGCTGAGGCTGTCCCTGGCTCTCCTGAGCTCCTCATTCAGCCTTTGAGGACCCAGAGGAACCCCCAAGGCCTTTCTGGGTGCAGAGGAGAGACCAGAGCCTTCTCCTCGTCCCATTCTTAACTGACCAGGAAGGACGCACTCAAGAAGCTGGGCTGGACGGTAACGGGCCGTCAGCCACTCCCTGAATCTGGGGGTCAGGCTGCAGCTCGGTGGGAGAGTCACAGCCTCCACCCGCACGCCACAGGTCTAGCTGGCGCTTCACAGCAAGAAGAGGTGTGTGTGTGTGTGTGTGTGTGTGTGTGTGTGTGTGTGTGCGTTTGCGTGTGTATGTGTGTGTGTTGGGGGGACTCATGCCTTTGTGCCAGGCCCTCTACAATGTTCTGCTTGCAGAAACCCATTTATCCCCCTTGGCACCCTGAAGAGGGGATGACATCAGAGTCCTGATGTATTGAGAGGAAGCGAGATTAGGGAAACGGATGGAGAGAAAGCAGGACCCAGGGCTGGAGCACCAGGCCTGAAACGAGGATTTGGGCCAGGCAGATGTCTCAGGGGCCCAGGGCCAGGATTATAACCCAGTAGTGCTGGGAGATCTATGATGTATGATCCCAGGATGAGCCCAGGGCTTGGCATAGAGGAGAAGTGCCCACTGCCCTCGGGGCCATGTCCCCCACCTCAGGTGGGCTTTCTCAGAGCTGGACATTCTCAGCAAATGTCCAGTAACTCCTGGCTTCCTCTCCGTGGTGACCCCAGAGTCCCTCATCCAAAAAAATCCATTCAAGTTAGGGCTCTTGGCCGGAGCATGGGGGCGTCCTGAGGTCCCAGGCAGACCCCTCCTGTAGAGTGAAGAGTCGGGAGGGGCTGACTCACAGGAAACGGAGTCACAGGAAGTGTCAGGACGGTTCTGGGAATCACGGGGAGCGGATTCTGCTATTGGGATGTGTGGAGCCCAATGAAACCGGCCCAGCCCGGTGTCCACTCTACTCCAAGATGCTGTACAGGGCCACCCTAGCGCTGTGGGATGTTCACTGCTCTGCAGTGAACTGTCCGTGAAATGAACGAGAACTGAAAGATCGTGGGCAAAGAAAGAAAATGTGGGGTGGGCCCAGAGAAGGCGGCTTCGACTCTCCCCCCCAGAAAGGCCCAAGGATTCTGCTGTCTGGCCCCTGTGAGCAATCGAACGCTCCACTGGCCCTTTCGTATGTGTGTGTGTCTGTCTCTGTGTGTCTATATCTCTGTGTGTGTGTCTGTGTATGTCTGTTGCCTATGTGTCTGTATGTCTATGTGTGTGTGAGCGTGCATATCTGTCTATGTCTGTGTGTGTCTGTGTGAGTATATGTGCGTGTGTGTACATGTGTCTGTGTGTGTCTATGTGTGTGCGTGTGTGTGTCAGTGTGTCCATGTCTGTGTGTCGTCCCACGTGACTAACCCTTAGCTTTTCCCTTTCTCTCCCTGAACAGAACTTCGGAAGGCCATCAGCAAAGGTTGCCGCTCACGTGGTCCTCGGCCTACAGGGCTTCGCTGCTGCCTACTCGCCCCCCTTCAGCGTGACCACCAGCGTGGTGTCCTTCGTCCGCTAGCTGGGGTGGCACAGGATGGAGCCACTGCAGCCTGGGACTTCAGCTCTGGCAGGCGCGAAGCCAGAAACTTTGTCTCTTGCCCTTAACCCCCAGTACTCTTGGAAACCAAACGCTGCCTTTCTCCATCATGGTGGAGGTGTACTGTGGACAGGCCTCCCTGGCCTCCTACTCACCTCTTCGTCCTGGCTCTGGACACTGTGACTCATTTCAGGGTGGGAATCAGCATTGGTCTTCTGAACAACCCCTTGTGGGCAGGTTTCGGGACAGGGGTAGAAGCTAGCCCCAGGGGCTGGAGCGATAGCACAGCAGGGAAGGCATTTGCCTTGCTTGTGGCTGACCCAGGTTAATCCCTGACATCCCATATGGACACCTGAGCACTGCCAGGAGTAATTCCTGAGTGCAAAGCTAGGAGTGACCCCTGAGCACGCCTGATGTGACCCAAAAAGGAAAAAAAAGCTAGCCCCAGACCCAGGGAGCACATGTGAGCGTGGGATGGGGTGTTGCTGTGGGGACACTGAGGGAAAGACCTGGGTCCAGCAGGTTCTCCAGGTCAGGCTGCTCCTGCCAGGGGCTGCCCAGCTGCTTCCTCAGGCAGGAGAGTGTGTGCTAGAATGTTCTATGCCACCTCTCTTTCTCTCTCTCGCTTCAGCCCTGCCCACCAGGAGGCTGCGTGCAGGCAGCAGAGATCTGAGAAGGTGCCTCTCTGAGTGTAGCAAGCAACAGACTCGCTCCTCAATTGCCAACTGTTGGCAGGGTGTGGCCTGGGGCAGGGGGGGGGTGGCACAGGCCGGTCCAGTCTGTATTTGGACCTGGTGCTGTTCGCCTCCTGCCTCCGCTGGTCGCCTGGTACCAGTGAGTGCACTTGGGAGAGGGAGCCGGAGTGCCTAGCCTGTGGATGAGAGAGAGAGAAAGAGAGAGGGAGAAGGAGAGAAAGGGAGAGGGAAGAGGGGGAGAGAGAGAAAGGAGAGGGGAAGAGAGAGAGAGGGAGAGGGAAGAAGGGGAAAGAAAGAGTGGGAGAGGGAAGAAGGGGAGAGAAAGAGGAAGGGAGAGAGAGAGCTGTCTGTGGGAGGTTGGTGTGAGAGAAATAGAGCGGGGTATGAGAGTCACATGTGCAGACCCCATGTGCTGCGTCAGTCTGGGGAAGTCAAGGGGTCCCACAGCCCAGGTGCTCGCCTTTGGTGTCGAGGTCGCCGTGTGTCCCGTTTGACCTCACCTTCCCTGGATTCAAGGTCAGCATGGACAGGGACCTGTAGCCCAATAAGAACAGTCCTAGAGAGGGCCTTGAAGGTGCCCACCCTGCCTGCAGGACTCCCAAGCTGTTGGGAGAATTTTCCAGACTACCGCTGCAGGGGCGGAACCGCACGCTGTTGTCACCCTGAGCTGGGTGCCATGGAGGGTGCCCTCCCGTGCCCCATCACCAGCCTGGAGACATAAAGGAGGCGGAGGACGGGACAGATGGATGGAATGAGTGGAGTGCCATGGGCACTAGAGGAGGCGGCGAGGTGGACCTGGGAGGAAACCAGCCTCCTGTGTGAGCTCGGAGCAGCGCTGGTGCCCAGCAGGACGCGAGGTCACTCTATGACGTGCAGGAGCCGGGGTCTGGGCACAAAGATGAAAGTAAAAGTAGCGCAGTGAGGAAGAGATGGGTGAAACCCACCCAGCCCTGCCTAAGAAGGAAGGTTGCTCCTCCCTGGGCCAACAAGGACCGGCCCCAGAGACAGCTTCTGGGGAAACAGTGGTCCCAGACCCTGGCTAAGAATCAGCCAGATGTGTCCGCGTGGAAATGTCCAGGATCAACCAGAATCGCGTGCTCGGGCCTGGTGACCACGAATCAGGCGAGTATGGTCACATAGGGGGCCCAGGGCAGTAACACACAGGTGATCTCCTCCGGCAGCTCAGTGGTAATTTCTGCAACTTCTCAGCTAGCTGCCCTCTCCCTGCGGTCTGCGGGTGTCGTCCAGAGCTGAGTGCCTGGAGGTGCCTCTGTCCCTGCTACTGTGCCCTGCTTTGATTTCAGGTGTAAATAAATGAACGTTTTGTTTAGTGCTTTTGCCTATGTCTTTTTTTTTTTAGTTTATTTGGCTTTGGGGCCACACTCGTAGTGCCACTGGCCCACTGGTTACTCCTGGTTCTGTACTCAGGAAATACTCCTGGCAGTGCTCAGGGGACCATATGGGATTGAACCAGGATCCATCACATGCAAGTGAGCGCCCTGCCTGCTCACTACAGCTTCTGTGCTGCCTGTGGACAAAGGCAAGGTCCACCTGTCATTTGCTCAGGCTTTGTGGAAGGACAGTGCTCAGCCCAACAGAGCAGATATGGGGTGTCTGAGCCCCTCAGCTCACTCATTTATGAGTTCACCCAGCACCACATACGGACCCCCAAGCCCTGCCATGAGTGATCCCCTCAACACTGAGGTGGGAGGGAGTCCTGAGGCAGGAGACCCAGTGCCTAGGCTTGGCAGGTCCTTGGAAAAGTGGATTTGGGATTGGAGAACTGTCCTCCAGAGCTTTGGGTCAGGAAAACACTTTCAGCGGGAGGCTCCCCTCCGACCTCCAGGTCCCCTTCCTTCTCGAACCCTGAGAGCACTCTGCCGAACTCACCCTCAGACAAGTCTGCCCTGAGAGCAGCTCTGCTAAACTCACCCTCAGACACATACTCAGATGCTCTTCATGGATCCCAAGTGGAAACTTGTATGGCAAAGGATGCACCAAGTCAAAAGCCAAACAAGGTCCTTATGGAGAGGCTGCAGTTAGTCCAGTAGCTCCCAGCTAGAAGCAAACAAACAGCTCTGGCCACCAGGTATGGGGAACTTAACATACATGAACAGTGCCTGGCTTGACTGTTGGTTCTGAGAGGTAGCATTCTTTGTGACCCAAAACACTCACTCCAATGACAGCCCAGACCAAGGAGGACAGAAACTGGATGTATTTTCTAGAAGGCCAGGGAGGACATGAGGTGTGTATGTTTTCTAGAAGGCTGAAAGCCACAGCCATGAGTGAGTGTAAGCAGGAGAGGAAGGTAGAACCCAGGCTCTCAGCTGCAAACCCTCGGGGAGCTGGGGCCTTCTACCCTGGTGCTCCTTGGGGAATCACAAATTAGGATCAGAATTCGGTGTCTCCAGGACTGAGTGCTTTTTTAAGACTGTCTCTCAGGTGATTCTTGCGTAATCTGTTGACAAGGTTCTGTTCAACACAGACAGAAGGGTGGGCTGGAGGTGGAGAGAGGCTGGCCCTAGAGGGAGAGAGCAATGGGCTTCCTTCTCTGGAATGATACCTGTAGTGCTGGTGCCCACACAGCCCCCTTTTCCTCACTACGCCTGTGGGCTGAGACGGAAGGAGAGGAGCTGAGTTGGGGTGCAGAGCCAGGGAATGGCGCATCCAGGCGGCTGACCTGTGAGTCTCCTGCTCTTTGGAGTGGGAGGAGGAAGCCCGAGTCAATTGTCCAAGAAGCATGTTGATAACTGCTGTTTCTTGGGTACCCAACCAGGCTGTCACGTACCTCCCAGTGTCTGAAACCCAGGTGTCACTTCTGGGATCACACCCCAGTTCCACCCGCTTCTGCTCTGCCACCTCCTGGAGCCAGCCCGCACCCCAGGCAGCTGGAAGTCGGAGACTTCTAGGCCCGATTGGCTGAATTCTCAGTTTGCTCCTGGGTAACGGACAACATGGAGCTGCTAGAAATTCCCATGGAGGCAGCTGGAAGCCGCAGGAACCTAGGCTCCACCCCTAATCTCCCCCCCAAACCCCCCACGTTCAAGCCAGAGCCCAGAGGGCTATGGAAGAGTAAAGGGTCTCTCCGCAGCACCTCATAACCTGACACTGTGAAAGTGATCCCAGGGGTCCCCTAGAGGCCCTAAGGTTGTTTGTTGGTTGGTTTGTTTGTTGGTTTGTTTGTTTTAGGGGAGGTTGTCTACACTTCATTGTGTTCAGGGCTCACTCCTGGCGGGTATCAGGGGACCACAATAGTGCCGGGGATTGAGGCCGGACTGACCATGTGCAAGGCGGATGCCGTCACCAGTGAGCTGTGCTCTTGTTCCTGTCTGTGCACTGCTTTTAAGTAACATCATAGCACTTAAAGCAGTAGAATCTGGGGCCAGAGCCATAGTCCAGCGGGAGAGGCGTTTGTCGGGTTCTATCATGAGCATCTCTTATGGTCCCCTGAGCACTGCCAGGAGTAACTCCTGAGTGCAGAGCCAGGAGCAACCCCTGAGCATCAAAAAAAAGGAAAAAAAAAGAAAGAAAAATCAAAATAGAAACAAAAACAGAGTCAAATCCCTCGTTGCTGTGAGTAGTGCTGGCCCTGAGCACTGCTTGAGCACGTCCCCAAAAATCAAGATAAATGTGATCATTTTCTTTTTTTTTTTAATTTTTTTATTATACCACTAGTCTGGTGACCTGAGGCATCAGGAATGCCACATGCCAGGCTCTGCCCTCTGGGTCATCCTTAGCTGTCATTTCCCCAGGCTCCAGGCAGTGCTGGGCGAGGGAAGGCCCTGGGTCCCCGTCCACGGGGCTGAAGTGACTGTTTGGCCACTTTTCCTGGGTGTGGCTTTTTCAGGCACTATTCCCAAAGGCTCCAGGGAGGGGGACTGGGTCCTGGCCCCATTGTTCATCACGAGGCCAGATCCCAGGGTCGGCAGGAAGCCCTGTCAGGAGCAGCTCTGGGCTCAGACAGCCTCACTTCCGGGCCTCTGCCCCATGACCTCACATGGTCTCCTCACATGGTCTCCCGACCACCCAGAGTATCAGGGTGGGGTTTGGTATTGTTTGTGGAGTGATTGAGTTCAGATGGTTTATATGAGGGCGTGTGTGTGTGGGGAGTGGATGTGGATGTGTGTGTGTGGTGTGTGTGTGTATGTGATAGTGGCTCCTGCCCTTGAGCAGGTAGTGGCTCCTGCCCTTGAGAAGGGGGATGAAGGCCTGAGGTGGGAGGGAGGAGGGAGAGTGGATGTGGGGAGGCCCCTAGCTAGAGGAGACCAAGCATGCCCCTTCTGTATTTCTCTCTCCTTTCCTTCCCCCACCCAAAGCTCCACCTTTCCCTTTTCTTGAAAACAAGTTACAGGGGTGTGTGTGGGGGGGGGGGGGGAGCCAGAAGGACTGGGAGGGGTCAGGAGCAGCCAAGAAGGAGATTGAGTGTCTGGTCCAGGGGGCTGCAGCACCAACAGGAAAAGGCTCATCTGGTCAATTCAGTCTCTTTCTGTCTTTCCAGAGGAGGAAGAACCTGGGTGCAGTTTGCCAGCACCCGCAGACTTGTCACACCGTGCCTGCACACTAGGAAAATCATCTTTTCTCTGGGTTCTTCAGAGACTGCGCAAAGCAGGTTCCTTTCAGGACCCGAGAGGTTGGTTCATTCCTGATGCAGGCGCCTCCAGGGTCCTGCCAGAGCCCCAGCAAGCCTCAGAACCTTGTTTCCCAAACTGGAAGCCTTTAAATAAATGCAGCTCAAGGGGTTGGGGCTAGTAAGGGGCCAAGGTGCTCGCGTGCCAGAGACCCCAGTTTAATCCCCAGCCCTGCATATGGGCCCCTAAGCTCCAAGCGAGGAATAGCCCCTGAGCACTTCAGGGAGTGAGTCGCCATCTGTTCCCCAGCCCCCAATAAATAAATACAGCATAAACTTTTATTTTCATAGCAGCACTATTCACAATAGCCAGAATCTGGAAACAACCGGAGTGCCAGAGAACTGATGTCTGGATAAAGAAACTGTTGTACATCTACACAATGGAATACTATGCAGCTGTTAGGAAAATTAGGTATGAATTTGCCTATAAATGGATGGAAATGGAGAGGATCATGTTGAGTGAAATGAGCCAGAAGGAAAAAAGACAGGTATAGAATGATTGCATTTATCTGCATGATATAAATATATCTGTATTTTGACACCAATATCCAAGGGCAGGCAAAACATGAATCAGGAGGTCTTGTCAACAGGTGGAATCTACCACAAACGTGTGGGAGTCAGAGATTAAGTAAGACAGAGAAGGGAACAGTGAGCTAATAATCATCGAAAATGTTAATATCAGCCTAGAACTGAGCATTGAATATAGGCTATGTGAGCATTGACTATAGGCAAAAAGATACACATGATAACCTCTAAATGTATGTATTGCAAGCCACAATATGTAAAAGAAGGAAGAAGAGAGAGAGAGAGAGAGAGAGAGAGAGAGAAGAGATAAAGAACCTGCCATAGAGGCAGGCTAGGGAGGGGTGAGGAATTGGGGACATGGGTGGTGGGAAATGGGCACTGGTTGAGGGATGGGTGCTGGAACACTGCATGGCTGAACCCCAGACATGAACATCTTTGTCATTGTATATCTCACGGTGGTATAATAAAATATTTTTTAAAATAATAAAATAAATACAGCATAAGCTAAAGGCTTGGGGGCCAACAAAGGAGGACAGCTGGGAGTTTGCTGAGCTTTGGCAGGAAACTGAGGCACGAAGCTCTGAGCTCCGCCTCCTCCAAAGAGTTGGTCTTCAGTTCAGTTTGCCAAATTCAGACTTTGGGGTGACAGGCTCTTTGCTCCCCTGTAGGAAGTCCTGCCGTATCGCAGTGGAAAATGGGGAAGACCCAGGGCCTGGAGAAAGGGTGGCAGGGCACGCATGGCTATTCATCACATCACTATTCAACAGCTGGTTGTTGTGGTGCAGACTTGGCACATACCAATTATTTTATCACATAAATACCATCTTGGGGGCCTCCCTAAGTACTGTTTGGGCGGCCTTGGGGTCTACTTCCAACAATAGATGACCAATCAGGCCAGATAGTCCAATGAGTGTGCCCAGCAGTGTTCCAGTAAACTGGAGGCCCTGGTTTAACCTCCAATCCCCAGGCTGAAGTGTGTGAAGGGCAAGGGGACATCTGGTTCTGGGGTCAAGATACACCATACACCCCTAATCTCTGCTCCCTCCCTGTAGCCCTTTACTTATTTACTTATCTGTTGTTGTTGTTTTTTTTTTTGGGAAGCTTTTTCTGTCATACCTGGCAAAGGCTCAGGGGTTACTTCTATGGCTTTTCACCCAGTAATTATTCCTGGAAGTGCTGCGGGACCATATGGGATGCCGGGATTGAACCGGGGTTGTCTGCGTGCAAGGCAAACACCCCCCCCACTGTATTATCACTCCAGCCCCAACTTATTCATTTTCTGTACCTTTAGTTAGATGGTCCTGTGAGTTCTCCATAGTGTGATGCAGAGTTCCGGAGTGAACTTGTTACTAGCCTATGCCCTTAACCTCTCTCCTGTTCCTCTGTAATCACTGTTTCACCTTGTTTGTTTGTTTGGGGTCACACTCAGCTGAACTCAGGGCTTAATCCAGTCTCTGTGCTCAGGGATCACTTCTGATAGTCTCAGGGGACAATTCAGGATGCCAGAGATGTATACAAGAGTAACACTTACCTGCCATATTACCACACTTACAATAGGCTCTAGCCTCTATTATACCCTTTTATGAGTCTGGCTTTTTATTTTGTCTTCCTTTGCCTCCTGACTTACTTCCCTGAGCATAACATCCTCAAGGCCACCTTGTGGAAAGGCAGGATTTCCTTCTAAGCAGGGGCTGAATGACTCTCATTATGTCTAGACCATCTGGCGCGGTGGGGCTCACGGCAATCACAATAAGCTGTCACCCACGAGTTAAAGCAATAGTATTACAGGATGCATGTTTGCCTTGCACACAGCCAACTGGGGTTCTATCCCTGGGACCCCATGTGTTCCCCTGAGCCCACCAGGCATGATCCCTAAACATAGAACCAGGAGTCAGCCCTGAACAATGCAGTGCATTGCCCCAAACCTAAAATAATAATAATAGTTAAGAAGCTGCTACACTCTGGCCAAGGTGGGTAGTGCCCTGCACCGTGAGGCTTTGTGTGATCACATGTGGGGAGAAATCCATGAAGATACAGTTCTCTGCTGCACCCCGAGTGCTAACTTATCTGCACCCCAGTGCTAACTGATCCCCAGCTTGGGTTAGAGATAACCCAAGAGATCAGGTGGGAGATCAGGTAGGAGGGACGTTCTCAGCAAGTTGCTGCTTCCAGCTGATTTGGGTTCCATCCCCAGCCCTGCTTGGGGCCCCCAGCACCGGCAGGGCCGCTCTTGAGCACACAGAACAGAGAGCCCCTGAGCACTGCCAGGTGTGCCTCTCCCCTCCCCCAATTTAAGAATGTTCCTCCACAAAGGCAGGTGCCAGAGCCTGCAGAGTGAATTTCTCTGGGGAGCTGCAGTGTGAATTTCTCTGGGGAGCCTGCAGTGTGAATTTCTCTGGGGAGCCTGCAGTGTGAATTTCTCTGCTGGGGAGGGCCACAGAATCATAGTTCAGAATAGTGGTCAGCATGATGGTGAGAGGACCAGAGATATGGCCTCAGGCTGCCCCAGAGGTCTCTGAAGCCAGAGTGGCCCTTTGGGGCCCGTCACATTGCGCTAGCTGGGCCTCTGACACACGCAGGGAGCTGCTTCCCCAGGGACTTTGGCCTTAGCCCTGGCTGTAGGAGCAATTTCCATTTTCCTGAGGCCTCTGAGCTCCTGCGCACCCTGCAGCAGCCACTGGGTCCTTCCTCCATGAGGACTCCATGGCTCCCACCCAGCTGACAGACCTGGAAACTTCCTGCATGACCTGGGTGGCAGGAGCCACCTTCCAGGTCCCTGAAGAAAGGATAGGAGCTCACCTTTGTCAGGTGCGGGGGTCGGGACAGAAGCAGCCGAGTATGGAAGCTGTCATGGGCTTCGTGTAATGGTTGATGGTGTTTCTGGTATAAGCAAAGGCCAGCCAGGCCTTGAGAAGGAACAGGAGCCAGTTATCCAGTGGCCGGCTATTATGAGGTGGTGTAATAAACAAGTGTGTTTGGGGGCCCAAGGACCTCGGGGGTGGGAAGAGGAACCATATCCTGGGAGAGCTTAAGAGGAGTCATGGCAAGGTGGGGGTGGGAGGCCAGGAACTCCTGAGGCTAATGGGGAAAAGGTTTCTGGCAGTGGGACAGGCATGCAAAAGGCCCAGAGGTGAGAGGAAACCAGGGCACCCAGCCTAAAAGTCGGGTGATGGTGAGAAGTGAGTGCCAGGGGGTCTTCACGGAGGAGGTGTCTCCTGGGTGGGCCTTGACTTCCAGGTTAGCTCCTGATCAGGTGCCTAGACCAGCCCCGGGTGAGCAGGGTTGAAGAAGGGTTGCTGAGGGATTAAGATGAGAGACGCATGTGCAGCCAGAGCCCCTGTGCCCCGTCCCCTCCAGCGTGGACTTTCATAGCTAACCCTGGGACGCGCTCCAGGGCCCGTGTTCTCCCTTGAGCATTGTGTTACTCTCCCCACCTCTCCTCCTGCCCTGGCCTTAAACTTTCAATTCAAATCTCCATTTGGGGGCCAGATTGATAGTCCAGTGGGTAGGGTATTTGCCTTGCACAAGGCCGACCTGGGTTTGATCCCTACATCCCATATGGTCCTCCGAGCACCACTAGGAGTAATTCCTGAGTGCAGAGCCAGGAGTAACCACTGAGCAGAGCTAGATGTGACCCGAAAACCAATAAATAAATAAATTTTTTAAATCTTCATTTGGAAGATTTATACTTTAAAAAAGAGGGGCCAAAGCAATAGTACAGCAGGGAGGGGATTTGCCTTGTACGAGGCTGACCCAGGTTTGATCCCCAGTATCCCATATGGTCCTTCGAGCCTTGCCAGGAGTAATTTCCGAGTAACCCCTGAATAACTCCTGAGAGCCAGGAGTAACCCCTGAGTATCGCTGGATGTGAACCAAAAAGAAAAAAGAAAAAGGAACACAAGAGAAGGGGAAAAAAGGCATAAGTGCCCTTTATCTCAATATTTCTTTCTTAGAATAAGGGGTTATTTATGTCAGGGGCAAGTGTGGGAGACATTCCCCAGCCGGGTACTGGCTCTGTGCTGACCTATCTGCGCCCTGTGACCTTCCCATTCTGCCATTCCCTTTTGCAGGGGTCAGAGGTGCAGCTGGACCAGCTCAGGGCTTACTCCTGGCTCTGCACGTCAGGGTTTCACCTGGTGGTGTTCAGGGCACCACAGGGGAATCTGGGGATCAAACCGGGTGGGCCACTTACCAGACAAGCGCCCTCCCAAATGTGCTATCACTCTGCCCCTGTTCTACCGCTCTTCTAGGTCTGCTTTCATGGCTGCTCCCAGCAGGAGGGACAGCTGTGTCCCACACCCCTGAACCAGTGGGCAGGGGACGGCCTAGACTTCCTCCAAGAACCAGCCCTGGGGTCTTCAGAGATGCCCGGGGTGGTGCTGCTGGCTGGGATGGGAAACAGCTTCTATTCTCCCAGGACTGACTCTCCTCTTCGCACTCTGGGCCATCAGAGCACTGAGTGGAGAGTGAGGAGAGCAGGGGCTGTGTGGCCGGGACTGTCTCCAGAGTGGACCGAGCAGCCTCTGTCCCTGCAGCCGGCGGGGCCCCTCCTCCGCTGGTGTCAGGGATTCCCTGGCGGCCTCTCGGAGACTCGCTGGCCTTTGATGGTGTTTATCTTTAATTTTTCAGGGGCCTCAAGGTCGCTCTGGCAATACACCCATTGCCCCATCCAATCTCGAGCCCCCAGCTTCGGCCAGGAAGCGGGAACAATAGCGGTCACTTCCTGCTCTGCCCACTAGCGGCCAGAGGCAGAGGACTACCAGGACCTGGCAGCTGATCATCCCCAACCCCAATCCTTTGTCCATGGTGACAGCCCTGAACCCTGCCCTCTTCCCGGGCTCCGCCCCAGGACACCTCCTCCTGGTCACCTTCCTGGAGCTCAGCACTAGGGCTGCCTTGCTGCTGACTGGAGTCTTGGCTCCTGCTCCATTCTGGAGCTGTTAGCGCCCAACCCCCATGGACACCCAAGTTGCTGTTTGCAGAGCGGGTGTTTCGGGAGAAGGAAGAAGGATAAGAAGGAAGACAGACATAGAGGCTAGAGTATAATATAGCTGAGAGTCACTGCCTTGCACATGTGGACCCAGGTTCAATCCCTGAGCATTAGCTCAGTGCAGAGCCAGAAACAAACCCTGCGAGCATCAATGGGTGTGGCCCAAAAAAACAGTAACAAAAACAAAGAACAAAAAAAGAATATAAAGTAAAAAATAATAATAATAAAATAAAAAGTAAAGAAGGAACACAGGAGCCGGAGAGATAGCACAGTGGTTAGGGCACTGTCATGCACATGGTCTACCTGAGTTCGATCCCCAGCATCCCAAGCGGACCCTTGAGCACCGCCAGGAGTAATTCCTGAGTGCAGAGCCAGGAGTAAGCCCTGAGCATCTCCGGGTGTGACCCCTGCAAACGGAGACATAGAGACAGTACCAGGGGTCCATTAGCCTTCATACAGCGACCCCTTGTTTGACCCCTTGTTTGGCCCCTCTGCGCACTCAGTCACAACTGAGCAAGCAACACCCTTGAGCAATGCTGGACATGATGCCCTCATCCCACACCAATTCAAGAGAAAAAAACATGTTCCAATAAACACTTTTTCCATTTTCTAACTCTGAGTCTGAGCCTCCTCGTCAGTCAGACCATATTGATGAACCCTGGAAACTTTGGACCAACACAGATGCCACCATTATGGCTCCTGCATCACAAGGACGGTTCTGGAATCCAGCGACTCTGTGGGCCTGCTGAGCTCCAGGAGGGGCCATGGCTCTCAGGGTGAGCGGGAGGACCTGGAGGACCCCCTTGCAGCCCAAGAGCGGACAGGGGCCACAGGCTGCACCAGCCCACTTCCCAGATGGGACCACTGAGCTGATCACCAACTTCTTGTCTCTCCTTCCCCAGGGGCCGATTCTGCCTCCTCTGCTCCCTCCCACCCACTCTGCACTTAACTTCTCTCTGAGAAACTTGGAGTTGGGGTCTCACACGCCCAGAGGGGAGAGCCCAGTCTGCGGAAGCCCATGGCTCAGACGCATGGACTGTAGCAACTGAGTGAATGGACCGCGGGCAGGTGAGGGAGGGAAGGGGCTGCAGAACCTCCCGCTGCTGGCTGCTGGGGGTGTCCTTGCTGGAGGTTCCGTGTGCTGGGGGATTCCTGGGCTCCCCGCCTGCTGGGTCATACTAGTGAGTGTTTGCTCCTCTCCCCGACACACCCCACAAGCCCGGTGCTGCCTTGCAGCACTGGAGCAGGCCAGGCCTTGTGTGAGCAGCATCTCCGGGCACGTGTTCACCACAGTTCAGCTTCCTGCTGTCTTCCCCAGCTCCAACCTGAGTCTGAGCAGAGTCCGGACACCCCTAAAGCCCCAGGTCATGGCCCGGCCCCGAGAGAGAGACCCAGACCTAAGGGGTACGACATGGAAAGAGGTTCTGCAGGGGGTCGCTGGTCCCAAGTGTGGGCTCGTGGCAAGGAAGAGCAGAGTAGTGATGAAGGGTGTGAAGGAGCTTATCAGCGTCTAGAGACGGGTGTGAGCAGAGCCCAGCCTGGCACATACACAGCCCTCACCTGGATCCCTTGCACCGCACAAATAAAAATCACACACACACAACCAGGTTCAGGGGAGCCGGTGTGGTTACAGCAAGGCAGAGGGAGGCTGTGGCCCTACAACTGGAAGAGAGAAGCGATGGGTCCTTACTGGCGCTGAAAAGCACCCTAGAGTCAAATCATCCAGCCCTGGAGAAACTCCCTGACTGCCCTCCATACCCCGATTCCTGTCGCTTAAAATGGAGGCAAGGACCTATAACTAGACAAGCAAAAATAAGGGTTGGTTTTTGTGTGTGTGTGTGTGTGTGTGACTGGAGCGATAGTCCAGCACTGCACTTGCCTTGCATGCTGCCAACCCGGGTTCAATCTTTGGCATCCCACTTGGTCCCCTGGGCACTGCCAAGAGTAATTCCTAAGGGGCCAGAGCCATAGCCCAGTGGGTAGGGTGTTTGCCTTGCACGTGGCTGACCCAGGCTCGACCCCTGGCATCACGTATGGTCCCCAGAGCTCCGCCAGAAGTAATTCCTGAGCGAAGAGCCAGGAGTAACTAACCACTGAGTGTCGCTGATGTAACACCCCCTCCCCCCAAAAAAAATAGCAAAAAAGGGGCCCGAGCAATAGCCCAGCGGGTAGGGCGTTTGCCTTGCACGTGGCCGGCCCATGCCGGCCCGGGTTTGATCCCTGGCATCCCATATGGTCCCCAAGCACCGCCAGGAGTAATTCCTGAGTGCAGAGCCAGGAATAACCCCTCAGCATTCCCAGCTGTGACCCAAAAGCACTGGTTTGGGCTTGCATTTTGGTAAATATGATCACCTCTTCCGGGGAGACTTTCTTTTGCCTGTGATTGACTGAGAAAGTCTTTGTTGGGGTGAGGCCCCAAGGACAGTATAGACTGGGCTGAGCCTCAGGGACCCCCTCACTGTTAACAGGCATCTTATAAGAACTCATCCCCCACGACATACCAGCCGCATTTTCTGCATGTGTCATGTGTGATTACATATATGCATAATTACACACGTGTGTTTCTCACCCACTCACACCCTCTGTTCTCCATCTTAAATACTCACCGTATTTTTCTGGCAAACCCCTACGTGCATACACAGTTTTTTTGCCCTGACTCAACTGAATACAAAAGCAGTCCCCACTCTCTTCTGTTCCAATTTTTTATATTTGGGGTGGGTGGGGGTAAGCTGCCTTTGACTCTGTGCTCAGGGGTCACTCCCAGTGGGTGCTGGCGGCCTCTGTGGGGTTCTGGGGAGTGAAGTGGGGGTTAGTTGTGTGCCAGGCACGGGCCTTCATCCCTGCACTAGCTCTCAGCTCTGCTGCCATGATTTTTGGCTGAGCCCCTAAACCACAGGGGAACAGGATAATGTCACTGAGGTGAACTGCTGAGTTGTTGTGGGGGGCCCATCCCCACCCACCTCGGGAGTCCCTGTGGGACTCCAGGGATCCCCACTGGAGTCCCACAGAGCACAAAAGGAAGGTGAGGGATTTGCAGTAGTGGAGGAGGGGCAGGAGAAACAGGAATCCAGAATTCTCTGGCCTCTGCCGGGATCAGCGGGGAGGAGGAACAAAGAATCCAAGAGCCCTTTGAGCTCAGGGCCAAGAGGGCTGTTTATTTGTTTAATGGTACAATGGTGGGGGAATAACCATAGGCCCAGCCCTGGGTTTTTCTGCCGCTGGAGCCGAGTTTCCTGCACTGCTGTATTCATTGTCCCCAGGCCCGACCTTGGCCTTCTCCGGGAAGGGGAGATGCCGGGAATCAGTGCACACACTCCACGTCTCTCCTGGCACTGGGGTCTGGCCAAGGCTCATTCCAGGGCCTTACGGCACGCCTCTGAAATAGGCCTGCGGAGGGAAGAATTGCAATCCCAATTCATCGGTCATTCAACCCCACCAAAGCGCAGCCATCTCCTCTCTCTTTTCAGACTGAGAACTGTTCCAGTGAGCAAGAGGGTTTCTAGGACCCCCTCCCCTCTCCCCAGAACGGCTCTTTCCAGCTCTCCTCCCTTAGAGTAGTCAATTAGGGGCGAATCCTGTTTCAGGGAAAGGAGAAAGGAAACTCAAACCAGCTCCCCTCGAAGTCGAGTCTAGGGACTCAGAGGGGCGTCGGAATTGCATTCACTGATGGTCACCCCTGGGAGGACACCGTCCTCCCTCACGGAGTCTCTGCCTAAGGAGGTGGCTCCAGAGCCTTCTGAGATCTCGGTTTCTGGGAGTTGGTGTCTGTTTAACACTCACTGCTCCTGCCTAGTCATAAAAAATCTTAATTGAAAAAAGAGGAGGGATAGGGAAGGCCTGTGCCTTGCTCATAGCTGACCCCAGTTCAAATACCCTGGGCATCTCCAGGAGTAATTCCTGAGCCCAAGGCCAGAGGTAAACCTGTTGGGTGTGGCCCCAAAGCAAAGCAAAGCAACCAACCAAACAAACAAAAAAACACTCTTAGATTAAAACAAAACTGCAAATTTTTGTGACTTTTGATTCAACAAGAGGCTTGCTAAAACATGACAACAAAGGCAGAAGGAACAAGGAGGACAAAGAACTAGGACAAGATTCACCCACTGAAGCTGCGCTTCAGGGCAGAGCAATAGTACAGGCCAGAGAGTGTTTGCTTTGCATGCGACTGACCCGGGTTCCATCCTCGTATCCCATCCAAGTGGTCCTTCAAGCACCGCCAGAAGTAATTCCTGAGCACAGAGCCAGGAGTAACCCCTGAGCATTGCTGGGTGTGACCTACAAAGCAAAAAAAAAAAAGAAAGGAAGGAAGGAAGGAAGGAAGGAAGGAAGGAAGGAAGGAAGGAAGAGAGAAAGAGAGAAAGAGGGAGGGAGGGAGGGAGAGAGGGAGGGAGAGAGGGAGGGAGGGAGGAAGGAAGGAAGAACGGAGGGAAGGAGGGAAGGAGGGGGGAGGGAGGGAGGAAGGGAAGGGAGGAAGGGAGGAAAGGAGGAAAGAAGGAAAGAAAGAAAAGAAAGAGAGAGAGAGAGAAAGGAAGGAAGGAAGGAAGGAAGGAAGGAAGGAAGGAAGGAAGGAAGGAAGGAAGGAAGGAAGGAAGGAAGGAAGGAAGGAAGGAAGGAAGGAAGGAAGGAAGGAAGGAAGAAGGAAGGAAGGAAGGAAGGAAGGAAGGAAGGAAGAAAGAAAAGAAACATTTCCAAGGACCTCTCCAAGAAGCTGAAAAGAAAGTGTGTAGTGTAAAGTGATAGAAAGCACTTGGAGTTTTGTATCCTAGGAGGGAGTTGGGGGGATCCAACATAGATATTCTTTTTTTTTTTTTTTTTTTTTTTGCTTTTTGGGTCACACCAGGCAATGCTCAGGGGTTTCTCCTGGCTATGCACTCAGGAATTACTCCTGGTGGTGCTTGAGGGACATATGGGATGCCAGGGGATCGAACCTGGGCGGGCACAGGCCAGCCGCGTGCAAGGCAAACGCCCTACCTGCTGGGCTATCGCTCCAGGCCCTCTTTTTTCTTTTTGGGTCAAATCTGGCAATGCTCAGGGGCTTCCTTAGGCTCTGCATTCAGGAATTACTCCTGGTGGCGCTCGGAAGACCATATGGTTTGGGATGCCGAGAATGTTCCTCTCAGAACATTCTCCTCTCAACAGTTAACTCCGAAATTATGTCAAAATTCTACTAAAGCTAAATGGAAGACTTTATTTCTGGATTCCCAAATATGTTCCATTGAACTCCTGCCAGTACTAAAGTATCTTTTAATCTGGAGCTTTACCGGAAGTTTCTGAGATGGTTAGTTCTTTCTTCTTTGTTTCAAAGTATCAAGGTAGAAATTCAGGTTATTGATTTGAGACTTCTTAAAATGTAGGCATTTTAGGGGCAGGTGAAATAGTAGAGTGGGTAAGGCACTTGCTATGCAAGCAGCCCAGCTAGGTTCCATCCCTGGCACCCATATTGTACCCTGAGCCTCCCAGGAGTAACCCCCAGAGCACCACCAGGTGTGGGCCCAAATCAAAATAAATAAACAAAACCATTTAAATGCATAAATTACAGTTAAGGCCTTAATACTGTTCTATTCTCTAAGTCTTTTGTGTGTGTGTGTATTTTTTTTCTTTTTGGGTCACACCTGGTCATGCTCAGGGATTACTCCTGGCTCTGCACTCGAGAATTACTCCTGGTGGTGCTCAGGAGACCATAGGGGATGCCGAGGATCGAACCCAGATCAGCTGCATAAGACGCAAAATGCCCTACCCGCTGAACTATTGCTCTGGTCCCTATAAATTTTGACATATAGTATTTTCATTTTTACTTATCTCAATGCATTTTTCTAGTTTTTCTTATAATTTCTTCTCTGATTTCATTGTTCTTTAGGTACAGTGCATGTGAATTTCCCAAATTTCTTTCTGATATTGACTTTCTAACTTCATTATATTATGATTGTAGAATATAGTTTTTAATATTTATATACTCATTGTTTGAAGAGTAAATCTTTCATCATTATAATTTATACTTCTTACTAGTCATACAAGTTTGGAAATATAGGTGGCTTGAAACTAATAGAGTCACATCAACTATATGGTGTGGGTTTCCCCCACTATTTAGAATTATAACATGCTGGGGTTGGAGTGATAGCATAGTGGGTACGGCTTTTGCCTTGCACTTGACCAACCTGGGTTAGATCCCATGTATCCCATATTGTCCCTGAGTACTGCCAGGGGTAATTCTTGAGTGCAGAGCCAAGAGTAACCCCTGAGAATCTTCTAGTGTGACCCCAAATAAAAAGACCAGAATTATAACATGCCTATCTATGAAGGCTTTCCTAATCAGAAATGGCATAAAATGAAGAGTTAATTACAGAAACACAGAGCCTTGCAAGAAGCCAGAGGAACCCCCACACCATGAGGGCCGCCATTTCCAACATCCAGACCCCACAACTCATCAGAGCTCCGCCCAAGAGAAAAGCCGATCTCTCCCATTGCAGTCATCAGTAAATGCACGAGATGAGAGCCTACTGCCACCAGCACGGCAGAGCTTGGCAAGCTACCCATGTAGCATTTGATATGCCAAAAAACAGTAACAATTATAGACCTCATTCTAGTGACCTGAAGGAATGGTCTGAGGCTCTTCGTGTTCCTGGAGCAAGCAGATGCCCTTAGGTTACCCTAGCTAGTGACAGGACATATGGAGATGTTACTGGTGCCCGCTTGAGCAAATTGATGAACAATGGGAAGACAAGTGATACAAGTGATACTGAAAAAAAATTGTGGACACACCTTGGCAGTGTTCAGGGCTTACTCCTGACTCTGCACTCCAGGGTCAGTAATGGTCATGTTTGTGTTACCATATGAGTGCCAGGAATCTAACCTAGGTCTGCCGCGTTCAAAGCAAGGATCCTACCTGCTGTACTATTGCTCTGGCCCCAGTTTGGAAAAAATTTAATGTCCCCTCAACTAACCTACTAAGTCATAGCAAATAATATGGAAGCTAAGATAACACTAATATTCTGTAAAAGCAGGAGTTCTATAATCACATTAGCCTTATTACATATACTAATGTTATAACAAACAGCCTGAAGAAGTAGTTTCTGGGGGAAATGCCAATAGGCACTTTTAGCTGTGGTATACGCTGCCTTTCCTTTTTTTTTTGGGGTCACACCCAGCAACGCTCGGGTTACTCCTGGCTCTGCACTAAAGAATTACTCCTGACGGTGCTCAGGGAACTATATGGGATGCCGGAGATGGAACTGGAGTTGGCCGCGTGCAAGGCAAATGCCCTACATGTTGTGCTATTGCTCTGGCCCTGTCTTTATAACCCTGTGGCGCAAAACCAAAATTGAATGTGATTTTCACTTTTCATCTTGCTATGAAGGCAAAAGTCTCTTTGAATTCCTGGAGGTTCCCTGGGTGACTTATGTGACATGGGGAGGAGAGAGGCAGAAGCCTCATGAAGGAAATCCACTGCTGTCTCTCTGTCCACCTGCACCCTGCGAACACATGGGAGATGGAAGTCTGGTAAAATGCAATGAGCTGGTACAGACTTGGTACCTCACCAGTGCCACGAGGCAGCAACTAAGCTGTACCTGATGTTCACTTGTTCTGTACCGCTTTAGAGATCTCGGGAGCCGTGGACTCAGGCTAGAGTGTGGAATTGCTCATTGCAGGAAAGGAAAGTCAGCCCTAGAGCCTTCCCAGGACATCCAAGTCCATCGCCTTGCACAGAAAAATATCAGTAGAGAAGTAAAACAGTTTTATTTATAAAACAGTGGGTGCTGGCAATGATACTATGAGGGTTAATGATGGAGTAACCTTCAAATTCCCATATGGTTTTATTATGTTCCCTGAAGGGCCCCTAACTTCCTGTCTGCCTGCTTCTTTGTTAGAAAAAGTAGACATGTTGTCACTGAATCTTGACCAAGGCTTGGACAATGGCTGAGCTGCACAAACGAGGTGGAACTGCATGAATCCACTCCAGGTGGACTTTTCCTTATTCTTGGCTAAAGAGTTTTTGTGACACGCAAAGGTCACTTATTGCTCAAGTGTCAACTCTCTGGGTCTTTTGTCCAAGTGAAGTGGTTCTACAGGGCCTTGCCCAAAGCAGAGAGACCTGTAAATCTGGTCCCGGGGATTGTAGTTACCATCTGCCATTTCCTTATTCCACTGCATTTTTGTACCCACCCAGGTCAATTGTGCAGTTCTTGGACTCTTGTATGCATGTTTGGAGTCACATGGTGCATGTTCAGGGGTTATTCCTGGCCCCACGCTTAGGAGTGACCCTTCTTGGTGCTTTGAGGGCCACATGTGGTGCCAGGAATTTGAACCTAGAGCTACTTAGGAGCCCCAGTCAGTGGTAAGGAATGGGGGAAAAAAACCGTGGATGATAGTCACACACTGCCTGATCAGCTCTGGGTGTCCTGGGTGTCCTGTCGCACACAGGACTGTGTGTTACTGTGCTGCATGTCTGGGAGCTTTGAAAGGGTTGATCTGGAAAGTTCTTATCAGAGGAAAGAAAAACAGTGGAATGCCTTGCAGTGATAGATTGAATTAAAGTTCTGAAGGCAATCGTTTCACAACCTCAAGCCCTGAAACAAATTCAGTGTTCTATGGCAACTGTACTGCAATAAATGGGGGAAGGGAGGAAATGAACTCCGCAGATGCTGCCTAGGGGAAGGCACCCAGGCTGGCAACTGTGGGAGGTAACTGGACAGTTCCTTAAAAAAAAATAATAAAATTAAGGGGCCAGAGAAATAGCACAGCGGGTAGGGCATTTGCCTTGCGCGGCCGACCTGGGTTGGATCCCCAGCATCCCATATGATTCCCGAGCAATGCCAGGAGTAATTCCTGAGTGCAGAGCCAGGATTAACCCCTGAGTGCCGCGGGTGTGACCCAAAAATAAAAAAGAATTAAAATTAAAATTTGAGTGACCCCAGCACCTCTAGCAAAAATGCAAGAGACTTGTGCACGAATATTCCCAGCAGCCTTAGTCATCAGGCCCAGAGGAAAAAGGACAAACCAAACATGGTATATACACACAATGAAATCTATTCTCCTACGAGACAGGATAAAGAACCAGGCCATGGCACAAGTGATCCCCTAAAAACGTGGTTAACTGAAATAAATCACAGCCACGAAACAAAACTACACATTACCAGTTTCCATTATTCATTAATTCATTAATTCATTCATTCATTCGTTTGTTTGTTTGTTTGCTTGTTTCTTTTGCCTTTTTGGACCACACCCCCACTATGCTCAGGGTTTACTCCTGGCTCTGCACTCAGGAATCAGGAATCACTCCTGGTGGTGTGCAGGGGACCATATGGGATGCCAGGGATCGAACCCCGGTCGGCCGCATGCAAGGCGAATGCCGTCGCAGCTAGACTATCACTCCAGCTTCTACCAGGTTCCATTTCTATAAAATATCCCAATAGACAAATCCATGAAGATAGAATGTGCCAGGGCATGTCAGGACAGGGAGGGATTGAATCTGTAGTATTTTTTTCTTTTTTCTTTTTTTTTCTTTTTGACTTTTTGGGTCACACCCAGCAATGCTCAAGGATTACTACTAGCTCTGCACTACTCCTGGCAGTGTTCAGGGGACCATATGGATGCCGGGAATCAAACCCAGGTAGGCAGTATGTAAGGCAAATGCCCTACCCACTATACTATCACTCTGCCCCTGGGACCTGGCATTTTGTTGTGCAGAAGATTCTGGAATGAGGTAGAGAAGTTCCTATATTTAAGCGCACCTTAAATTAGTGAACTTAGGGCTCTGCAGAGTTTAGTTGCAGAGCAGGCAGAAAGCCACAAGCTCAACCCCCTTCATCAGCCCACATGCCAAGTGAACCCCAGTGGTACCTCTGTTTGGGATGTCCAATGCCACCACAAAGTGTGTGATTTCCCCGGCACCCGGCACCCCATCATCACAGACACGAAACCAAGGGAATGGGGTATCTGTCCGGTGGTGAACTTGATATTAGCAAAACAATATCTTAAGTGAAGACATGGCAATGTGGCTGTGCCAAGTGGCGCTGATCTCCCAGGGCCATTGTTTCTGGTCAAGACCTTGGAGGGTCAAACAAAGAAGTGAAGAAATGATAAAGGAAATAAAAGGAGCTTGAAAGGGGAGGTTGATTCGGGACTAGCCTTGACTGAGGGACACGTCGTGTGCTTTTCCCAGGGTGTGGGAGGAGAGGGAGGGTGGAGGGAAGCAGGTCAGCAGGGTCTTGTCAGGGTGGCCCTAAGCAAGGACATGTCCTTCCCTCCCAGCCACTGTGTCCTCCCTTTGCTCAGGAGAGACTCATTGCTAATGAGATGAAAAACCTCATGTCCCCCTGCAGCCAAGAAAAACAAACACAGAATCGCCCTCAGTTCTCTAGTGGAAGAGGCAGGATTCTGTGTCCAGGCTGAGAACACCTTCCGGGTCAAAAGGTGCAAGGGGCCGGAGTGATAGTCCAGCAGGTAGGGCATTTGCCTTGCATGCGACTGGCCCATGCTGGCCCAGGTTCGATCCCGGAATCCCATATGGTGCCCCCGAGCACTGCCAGGAATAATTCCTGAGTGCAGAGCCAGGAGAAACCCCTGAGCATCGCGGTGTGACCCAAAAAGGCAAAAAAAAAAAAAAAAAAAAAGGTGCAAAGACTCTTGGTCCCAGAGTCATGGGACTCTTGCTCCCATGAAGGAGATCAGGTGAGAGGCCCAGGAAAGGCTGATAGACAGGGGCTGACACAAGGCCACTGCCTGAGACCTGCCACCGTCCTGGGGACATCTACTCACATATCAGTTACCAGTTGGGGTTTTACCATGCCCATGAAACACAGAGACACATGGTGGCCTCCAGGGATGACCGCCTTGTCCTGAGGCCTCTGGCTGTGATGGACACTTGTCAACCTGGTTCTTCAGACCATCCCTCGGCCCTGTCCAGGCCTCACGACATCTCCTGAGTCTTTCCGGGTGGGTGGGTTCTGGGCAAAAGCCGGGTCTGAGCCGCCCAGGCTGGCTCAGGAATAGATGCTTTGTCCTGATTCTGGCCCAGGGCTGCTGCAAGTGACTGAGGCATTGGCCACAGGCACCTTACTGACAGCCCAGGGTGATTCTCCCTCTCAGGGCGAGGCCAGTTTGTGTCTTGGTTTCCTCCAGTCTTCTTCAGGCACTTGGCCCACAAGTGGCTCAGCATCCTGACTCTTCACTGAGTTGGGCCAAGGGAAGTTGTCTTGAGACTTACTCCTGAGGAAGGAAAGAGAGAGTTTCCGGGAGGCCTGGGAGAACAGCGCCAGGCCCTTCCTCCCCTTCCACAGCGCTGGTCGCAGCGCCCCCTGGTGGGACGCAGAGGAGCTGCCAGGGAGGTACGTGCACACACATGCACACACATACCAACACACATGAGCTCATACATACACACTGGTGCATATACATACACGTCACACACAAACACACATACACACTACACACCACACACATGCACTCACATGCACCCATGAATGCATAAAGATACATATGCACACTACACACATGTGTCGACACATGCATACGCTACATGCACACACTACACACATGAACATACTACACATGTACACACTATGCACACTACATAAACAGTTCACACACATACACACACTACACACATACACACTACAACACTACACACATGCACATACTACATACACAAGTACATACACATGCACACAGTGTCATACACACACTACACACTCATGCACACACATGCACACAAGAGCTCACACATACATACCTGCACATACATGCACTTACATGCACCCCTCCGTGAGTACAGATACACATGATTTCTACACAAGTGAATGTGTAGAATGAACATACACACCTACATATACACACACTATACACATGCGCACACACAAACACATGCACAGAGGACAAACTCCAAGGCCAGAGTTGAAGGGTGGGAAGGGTGAGACCTGGAGTCCTAAAGGGGTGTATGTACATGTGTGTGTGTTTTGATTGTTGTGTGTGTGTCTGTGTATAGTAAGCATGTTATTGGAGCAGGCAAGCAAAATATAGCTCTCACTTCAACAGATAATTTTTTTCAACACAAGCCAGGAACTTCCCTATTGGAAAAGACAAATCCAACTGTGTAAGCCAAAGAAAATAAGCCAAGGGCCAGAGCTCAGCTGAAAACCACCAGGGAAGACGAGATTTATGTGGAAGAGAGGAAAAGCGATAATGCCTAATCCTGACACATAAGACATGGGCAGAGCTGCTACTGGCTCTCCCTGTGCCCAGCCGCTCACGAGTCGCCCAGGAGGGATGGCGAGTTCTAGCCCTGGCCTGCCACCCCAGAAGAGCCTCGCAACGAGCCAGATGACCCCCCACTCCATGAGGGCTTCCATTTTCCACATCCGGACTTCCCCATCGTCAGAACTCCACCCAGCAGACCAGCCTATCACAGCCAGGCTCGTGCGGCTGCTTGTGGCAGCGCGGATCATCAATAAATGATGAATTTAGAGATGACTACAAGAGTATGTTACCCGCATGGCAGAGCCTGGCAAGCTACCCGTGTCATGTTTGATATGCCAAATACCAGTAACAATTATAGACCTCATTCCCATGACCTGATGGAATGATTTGAGGCTCTTTATGTTCCTGAAGCAAGCAGGTGACCTTGGGCTCTACTTGCATGAGACAGGTCATATAGAGATGTTACTGGTGCCTGCTCGAGCAAATCGATGATGAACGGGAAGACAGTGACACAGTGATACAGTGACACATAAACAAGAAGCAGTCTGGGGATAGAAAAAAAATAATTGTAGAAAACCAAAACACAACTATAAACATATTTGAAAAGGAGAATAAAAGAACCATCTTGTCCACTTAGTCGTATTATGGACTAATATTAGTTGTAATTTAGTCATAATTTAGTCATAAATATAGTTGACATTTACAACTAAGGTTCGTCGTAAATGGACTAATATTCCATTTAGTTGTAGTCTTTGTTATACAAGGAGAAAAGTTTTTTAAACTTTTCTCACTGGGAAAAGTTTAAAAAACTTTTTATAGCAGTAAAAACTAGGAGATTTTGATCAAAATTATGGGGAGGAAACATTCAAAATAGATTTATTCTTGTTTCTGGGTAGGAGCCGGAGAGATATTACAGCAGGAAGGGCCCTTGCCTTCATGCAGCCTACCTAAGTTCGTCGACATCCCATATGGTCCCTCAGCACCACCAAAAGTGATTCCTGAGTGCAAAGCCAGGAGTTACCCCAGAGTAAAGCCAGGATGTAGCCCAGGAGTTACCCCAAAACCAAAAATAAATAAATGCAAAAATCAAAGGGGCCAGAGTGATGGTACATACAGTGGGTAGAGCGCTTGTAGACCCCTATTCAGATTCAATCCCCTCACTTCCTGAGCCCACCAGGAGTGATTTCTGAGCACAGAGCCAGGAATAAATAAGCCCTGAATACATTTGGGTGTGCCCCCTCAAATATTTTTAAAAAACATTTTATCTTTAAATTTGAGGGACTAGTAATGCCACAGCTCAAAATGCAGAAGATTATCAGCTTGTTTACAGGGAAAGTTTCCATCCTCCCCGGGAATCACTGAGTAGTGGTATGTGTGTGTTCAGGCCAAAGTCCACATTCCTGCCCAGCACAGCTCTTTCATCTGCTGTGTTACCGCCCTCCACCGGCCTTGGCCCTCACCTTGTTGCCTGCTGACGCCTGTGGAAATCAGAGCTCTTTAATAGCTCTGAGACCCAAGACCCGTCCACATGTAGCACAGAGCAGGGAATAAAAGTCACATTCCTGCACCACAATGGTCTATGTCCTTGTTTTCTTGAGCACTTGGGCTTCTGGAAGCTCAGGGACTTGTATTTGGCAGTGAAGACGAGATCAGTGCATTCAGGGTGATACGGCCATAATGGCTGTGAAGACCCAACTTTCCTGGGACCCCCATCTACAACCCCCATTCGGCTACTATTTGTGTGGCTCCTTGCAGTTCAGGGATGTGCCTTCTTGTTAACTCACAAGAAGTCCTGGCAACAGTTTCTCCAGTCCACCCCCTCCTGGGGCTAAGAGTTCCTCCCCAGGTCCTCCCCAAAGGTGCAGGGAGCGCGGGTGCACAGGTGCAGTTCTCACTGGGAATGTTGGCGTGGACTTGCCAGCCCCAACTCTGGACCCTAGTGATCCGGAAATATCCCCCTTTCCTGGGAGCCCCTCAGGTAAGCAAAGTCAGATTGGCAGGGGTGGAGGGCCCAGGGGACCAGGCGGTATCAAAGCTGCAACTTGGGTCCTAGTGAGGCAGGCATGCAGGCAGGCAGGAGAGGGCCCAGGGCAAGGGAATCCCTAGGATGTAAAACACCAAGCCAAGGCTGCAAAAATCTACCCTCAGAAAAACAGGAATTAAGATCCGATGAGGATTCACCAGTTGTCCTGAGACCTGGAACCCCCTCAGGGAGAAGCTCCTACAGGATTAAAAGAACAGGAAAGGAATTTCAAAAGATTATTCACCACTCTCACACTACCCCCTGGACACTCTTCTTTCCTGACAATACCTGGTCACTCTCACCTCCCCATCCTGTGAAGAGGAGTGGGGAACAACAACAAAAAACTCAGGGCCAAGATAACTCAGAGACCGCACCTATAAAAGCTGGCCTTAAAGCAGTTCGGGGCTCTCTGCCTTTGGAGAAGATCTTAAGTGGTCTCTTTTGAACATTACTCTCTCTCTCACTCCCTCTCTCTCCATCCCCTTCCTCAAAACCTCCAAATAAATCTGTTTTTACTTCACTGTTCATCTGTTGCAGGACTCCTCTAAGAGCCTCTGCATCTGCTCTGAATTGCTGCCTGCAAATCACTTCGTAGATAAGGGGGTAGTCTAAATGTGGCAGTTTATCTGACCATATATTCTGTACTAAGGCCACCGACGCCTCTTTTCGTCACATGTTCCAAGGAACAATTCTTCTCCGGTGTCAAATACAGCATGATGCAACTGGCGCCTCCTCGTATCAGTCAGACCAATGATATCGTACTTGATCTTTTGAGCTTGCACCATCAGATCCTCAATATATGCTTCCGATGCCAGCGTGCGTGCATTGAAAGTACAGACAGTCATTTTAGTCCTTCTTCATTTTGGCGGCCTAGGATGGCCATGAAATTTTATCAGGCACTGCTTGTTTGCCTTTCTTACTGCTGCCATATTAAGGGCTCTTTTCGGGGTCAGGAAAATAAACATTTCTGTTACTGGATTTGGCATATCAAACACGCATCGGACAGCTTGCCAGGCTCTGCCATGCGGGTGCTATACTCTCATTTCTTTGTGAGGCTCTCTCAGAGGGGTGGGTAGAATATTTATGGTAATTTGGAGGTAAATCGCAGCGGCCCGAGCAGCCTTGTTGCAACGGGGAAAGCTGGGTTTCTGCTCTGCCAGGTGTACCTGTGTCTTAGGCTCAAGCATTCCTGGGCTTGAAATACTCTCCTCTGAAGGGCAGGTCTCTGAAGGGTGGGTCCTTGTAGGCTGGGTTTCTGACAAGCTGGGCTGGAGACTGGATTAATCTGCGGGCTGGAGACTGGATTAATCTGCTGGGTAGAGATTTTAGCAGCTGCAGAGTGTGGATTGTGAAGATCACTGCCAGCAAGGTGTGGGGGTTTCTCCTGGGCTCCTCCGAGACTCCATCGGGTGTTGGTGTCCTTGTCAACATGAACATGGCCGTCAACATTGATTCATTTGAATGCCTAACAAACCGAATAGGACGATTACACTTGAAGAGATGTGGCCCACTGCCAGCAATTTCTATCTTCATTGTCTACGCACCAACATCCACATACAAAGGTGAAATTGAGAAATTCTACATGGAATTGGAGGAGTTCTATAAAAAGATCACACCTTCTACAAGATCATAGTCGGTGATTTTAATGCCAAGATAGGACCAAGAAGATCGGCTGAAGAACTCCCCATCAGGACCCATGGCCTAGAATGGAACGAACAGGGTGAGAGACTATATGAGTTTATCATGTCCACCAAGACCATTCATGGGAACTCACAGTTCCAAAAGGCTGAAGTGAAACGTTGGACATGGGAATCTCCTGGCTGACAGTTCCACAATGAAATTGACCACATCAGCTTCAATCGACGGTTTTGTCTGACCGATGTAGCTGTCGTCCCCAAATTCCAAACAGGATCGGACCACCGTCTCCTTCGTGCAAAATTATACTTCCCACAACGGAGAGAAAAGGCTACAAAGTTTAAGAAGAGAACTCCCAGAACGACCACCAACTGGGAACTCTTTGGCATCATTGCAGCAACATGGGAAGATACCATCATTGGCGACATCGATGAAGAATACAACCGACTGGTTCAGCACCTCCATGACTGTGCGAAGAATGCTGAGAGACAGAAAGACACAAAAGGATGCTAGTCTTCAGAAACTCTTGAGCTCATTCGCCAACGTGGCAAGGCGCGAACCTCAGGAGACCAAATGCTAACGTTCAAGCTTGTTAAACGGTGCAGAGAAGCGATAAAGAAGACCTCAAAGACAGAAGAGCAGAAATACTGGAAGATGCAGCAGAAGCCGGGAAAAGCATTCGCACCGCCCGCCTGTCCTTCGCCAACTATAAGACCAAGATGACTGCCCTCCGACGCCCTGATGGATCTATCACATCTTTCAGAAAGACAATGGAGAAGATTATACATGACTTCTACTCAAATCTCTTTGATAGCCACATCCACCAGCCCACATACCAAATTCCACAGGATGGATGTCATTCCCAACATTCTCCCTTCTGAAATCCGACATGCCATCTCATCAGTAAAGAAGGGGAACAGCACCAGGCCCAGACAAAGTCAGACCCGAACACCTGAAGAATCTGCCGTCAGTACTCATCAATACACTAGCTCGGCTCTTCACACGCTACCTGTCTGAATGTAAGGTGCCCTCCCAATGGAAAACCAGCAGGACAGTTCTACTCTTCAAGAAGGGAGACATTCACTACATTGGCAACTATCGCCCCATCTGCCTGTTGTCCATCATCTACAAGCTGTTTACACGAGTCATCCTAAACAGGATTAGCAGAACACTAGATGAAGGACAACCATGTGAGCAAGCAGGTTTCGGAAAGGATTCAGCACAATCGACCATATCCACACAGTAACCAAGCTCATTGAGGTTTGTAGGGAGTACAAGATGCCGCTCTGTCTCACGTTCATTGATTTACAGAAAGCCTTTGATTCTGTGGAGACTGAAGCTGTCATCAAAGCCCTAGCCAAACAGGGTGTTCAAACCCAATACATCAGGATCCTTCATGAGCTGTATTAAGGATTCACCACCAGGATCTCACCATTCTACAAAGAAGTGATCATTAATGTGAAAAGAGGGGTTCGACAGGGTGATACCATTTCACCAAAACTCTTCAGCACAACCCTCAAGAACATCATGCAACAATTAGAATGGGAAGGAATGGGAGTGAAGATAGATGGTCGGCAACTATACCACCTCCGCTTCGCTGATGACATCATTCTAATAACACCAAACATTAGCCAAGTGGCACAAATGCTGGCTGACTTCGACCGAGAATGTGGAAAGATAGGTCTACAGCTGAATCTAAAAGAAAACCATGCTTATGAAGAATGAACTAGTTCTAGAGGTCCCATTCACTCTCAATGGAACAAACATCTCTGAATGCAGCAGTTATGTGTACCTAGGTCGAGAAATCAACATGATGAATGACCTAACCTGAGCTGCGCAGGGAGGAAGAGAGCGGCATGGAATGCCTTCAAAGGCATTAACCAAATAGCTAAAAGGACAAAGAACCTCCGGCTCCGGGCACATCTCTTTGACTCCACCGTTCTCCCTGCATTAACATAAGCCTCAGAGACCTGGGCCCTACGAAAACAGGATGAGAATGCTTTTTGGGTCTCCCAGAGAGGAATCCAAAGAGCTATGCTCGGAATATCACGCCTCACTCAAGTGAGAGAAGGAATCCGGAGTTCTGACCTCTGTAGCTATTCCAGAATCAGGGATGCTGTCTTGTTTGCCAAGGCATGGAAAATCAGATGGTCTGGACATGTAATGCGATTTGGAGACAACCGCTGGACTAGAGCAGTTACCGACTGGATCCCACAGGATGTCAAAAGATCATGTGGCCGCCCACCTACAAGATGGTCAGACTTCCTTGTCAAGACCCTGAAGGAACGGTTTGAGGCTCTTCATATTCCTGAATCAACCAGATGCCATTGGGATACATTGGCACATGATAGGGTCCAATGGAAATGTTACTGGCGCCTGCTCGAGCAAATCGATGAATAATGGGATTCAAGTGTTCAAGTATTCTGTACTAGCTGGTATAAATATTCTCTCATGCTACCACAATCATCGTGGGACTAACTAGATCTTACCAGCCTATTTGCCTGGCCACGTTGTATCTCTAAGTAATTAGACCAGAGAGAAATGCTGTTTGCCTCCAAGCAAGCAAGCATGACTCCCCTGATAACTCAAGGCAACTAAAATACAAAACTACCGTGAAGTAAACGAGACTTGTGAAGGTTTGGAGAAATATTTAACTGGTACTAGTATTAGACTTTGGTACAGAGACAAGCCATCTTGAAACCCCCTTCTCTACCCTATAAAGGCTTTTCCAGGCAGATCTTGGCTCAAGACATTAGCATATAAAAGGGCCTAGGTGAAGTGCTGGGAGAAATTACCTGAGGGCATTTGACCCTCCCCTGCTTTCCATAATAGTGGGAGAGAGGTCTGAGTTGCAGGGGTATAAAACTAGCCTGCTTCCTGCTTCCTCTCTCAAGCTCTCCTTTTTGGGCTCTCTCTTTGTGAGCTCGCACCCTTCTTGGGAGTCTTGTCTTTGTCTCCTCTTTACAGAACCTTTACACGTGGTGGCCGCCATTTTGGCCTACACGTGGCTGGGGTTCTAGCCAGGAATCCTAAGCACAGGGTTTTTCCTATTGTGGATTTGTATGCCTGAACCTGTGATAAGTAAAGCCTTTTAAAACTGCATTGGATTCCTGAGTCTTCATCCATTCCCCCCCGGCTTTGGAGGTAGAAGGGAACTCACTTTTTTGGCACTGTTGGGGACCCGGCAGCTTCCTTGACACTCATCTATTCCTGAAATTCTTTTCGCGAGGAAGACAAAGAACCTGGAGACCCTGGGTAAGGCCTAGTGATGCAGGTGGGCCTCACGGGTGGCTTATGTGAGGCTGGAAGGTGAAGGAGATGGTCGCTTTCTCCCAAGCTAACTCTGCTGCCCGAGACCGCTGGGCAGGCTAAGTACTGATAAAATGAAAGTCAGTCATAGGCCTTACCCAGGGTTTCCTCAGGGTTCTTGTCTTCCTCGCAGAAAAAGAATTTTCAGGAGTCAACGAGCAGTGAACTTTTACAGATTTTATTAAGGAGGTTTTAGGAAAGGGAAGGGGGAGAGAAAGTAAGAGAGAGAGTAACTCGCTCAAGGGAGAAAGGCGGGCTACTCCAAAGATGGAGAAACCCAACTCAAATGGGCTTTTATCCTCTTGGGCTGGAATGTCCTGGATTCTCCTGCAAGCTGGGTCATGGAAGGTCAGTGGGATTAAAGGCTGGGTCAAGAAGATGTATCCAAGTTTCTCAGGATCTGTTCTTGGTTATCAGGATTAAGGGCTGGGCCGATAAAGTGGACTGAACTTCCTCAGGGTCTGTTGTTGGCTAATGGGTCTTATCAAGTCTTCATTTCTGGTTCCAAAAGGTGACTCTGGGCATGCTTAGGCCAAGGATTCGTTGCCATGTGGGGACCCCTGTCTGCCTGCCTACATCAATAGGACTGACTTTCCTTTCCTGCGGAGAGCAATTTCTCGCTCCAGCCTGAATCTGCGACTCCAGGAGAAATCTTGGGTGGTGGGGATCAACTCCAATGCCTAGAAGACCAAACAGATATCAGGTGTGGCTTAATGTCCACCTCGTGGGGCTAGCAGGGCTCTGGCCTGGGTTGTGCAGGGCCTCATCACAGACTCTACCAGTCCTGGTTTTCCCAGTGGGTGCCGGGGTAGAGAGGTGGATGGGGAGAAAGTGACCGTTTCACATGTGCCACCTGTGGGGGCCCACCGACATCACGGACCAGAGAGTGCACTTTCTCTGTTGCTCAAGGCTGAGCTTGTTTGGTCCCCAGCACCTCACACTATCCTTGGAGCACTGCAGGGAGGATCCCTGAGCAGAGACAGGAGTAAACCCTGAGTACTGCTAGTGTGATCCCAAAAATCCAAACAATATTCACCCAGGTGGTGCTTGGGAGAATCTTGTGTGGTGCTGGGGATTAAACCCCGTCAGTTGTGCGCAATGCAGACAGCCTTCAGGAATAGGGAAAGATCAGCCAGGCTCCAAGGACCACCAGGGGAGACTATTCTCCTGATGCCCGCTGCTACAATTGGACGGGCCAGGGAGAGAGCACAGCAGGGAGGGCTTTTTTGGGGGCACTATGTCTCGACCTGGGCTCCCTCCTCGGCACCCCATACGGTCCCCAGAGAACAGCCAGGAATAATTCCTGAGTGCAGAGCCAGGAGTAACCCCCTTAAGCATCTCTGGGTTTGACCCCTCCCCTCTAAAAAAGGACAGCAGGACAGCTGCTCGGGGGCAGACTGCAAAGCTTTGAGCATGGGCCAGGGGTTAGACCCTTGGCTCTGCATCATCTGCCGAGCACCACCTGGAGCACACAAACAATCCATGAGCGGTTCACCATTTCCCAAAAGAAAGGACTTTATGAAGCAGGAATGTCCTGTCGGGTTGGAGGCGCAGAGATGAGACACCAGGAACATGATATATATCCATTAATATTTTTTTTCTTTTTTGGGTCACACCTGGCAATGCTCAGGGGTTACTCCTGGCTCTGCACTCAGGAATCACTCCTGGCGGTGCTCAGGGGACCATATGGGATGCCAGGGATCGAACCCGGCCAGCATGGGCCGGCCACGTGCAAGGCAAACGCCCTACCCACTGGGCTATCGCTCCTGCCCCTATCCATTAATATTTTTAATGATCACCAGCCAGAGGGGCAGCAGTTCTCATCTTGGCAGCTGACTAACCGCAGCTAACTGACTTTAGCTGACTGACCTGAGCTCACTGACTTGAGCTCACTCACTTGAATTAACTCATTTGACTGATTGACCCACTCCACCAAGACCCCAACTCTCTTATCCCACCATCTCAAAGGGCAATACAGCTTAAAGTTTGCATGGTTTACATTACAAAGACAGTTCACATTCATTGAATAGGATTTAGGAATAATAGGAAGAAGACAACCAGGAACCAAAAACCTGCAGGGGTGCTATCTAGGTAAGATGAGATGAACAAAAGAACGCATTACAGTTTCTAATGCAGCCTTCAACTAGCCCATGATGGCAAGGACATGTCAGACAGAAGAACAAGAAAAACCTGTTTTTTTGCCTAACTTTAAGCATCGTCCATTAGACTCCATCTTGGGCTAGTTATAGCCAACAAGGAAATGTGCAGAGAAATGACCTAGGATAGCCTTGTCTGGGTACCTGCAACTTGATTAACAGTCTCACTAGGGATTTCTACATACTAACTCTATTGGGAGACAGTCTGCAGAAGTCCCTGTGTATCTGTTAACAGGCAGTATCCATCAGACCTTCCTTCGCATATCCTTAGATCTACCTTCTGCCAACACTTTATTTTAGCTGAAACAGGAAAAGTTTGTTATCCAGAAATTAATAATAGAGCCAGATGCCATTGGGCTACATTGGCACGTGATAGGGTCAAATGGAAATGTTACTGGCACCCACTCGAAGCAAATCGGCGAATAACGGGATTCAAGTGATCAAATTATCAATAATAGAGCCACGGGAGGAGAGCTCCATGACCTGAAGGTGAACACAGGCACAAGGGGGAAAATGACAGTGACAAGGGCTCTGCAAAGGGACCCTGAGGTGGCCCAGACTGTTGGGTGACACGCCCTACTGAACCTTAGCCTCCAGCTACACTTAGCTTATGTGGAGAGCTGGTCCCTGCCTTTGGGGAATCTCCAGAGCAGACACAATGGGAGTTTGGGCAGAATTGGGCTGATTTCATAATTTTATATGGCATAAATATTTTTATCATGAATCTCGCTTGCCCCAGATCAATATTCTGTTCCCACAGGTCCCTGCGTGGGACAAACATGTAGAAGACATTCCAAGAGTACTTGGCCATGTACTCAGCCATAATGTAATCAATTCTCCTAGTTCACAGACATGCCAGTGCGCCTCCGGGCAAACTAACGTGTCTCTGACTCTAAAGGTAATGCCAAAGTGAATTATTCTGATGGATTTTGGACCTTAGTGGGACCCAGAGTCTGGGATCTGCTAGCTATATATTCATGGTAAAAAGTATTAATGCCATTTCCTACAAATTACATTCTGAACTGCTTTCTGGTTCAGAGATGCAGCCCCTCCTTTCTGCTAGGGAGATTTTGCCTCTGGAAATCAGCTCTGGCTTTTGGGAAGCCTGGGTCAAAGGCTCACCTAAAGATCTACATTTCAAAAGGTCATTTACCTGGCTTCATCTCTAGATAGCTCAACCCACGATGGGCTGGGCTGGAAGATTTTGGCAGGTTTCAGTCTATAAAAGAAGCTAGGATAAGAAGGGGCCTTTTTGCCATTTTGGCTTCCCTTGGCACCTCTCTCCGTCCTCTCCGTTCTCTGTTGGGCTTTAACACGTGGTGGCTGCCTTCTTAGCCTACACGTGGCCAGGGCCCAGCCTGCGGAGTTTTTCCTGTTCTTGGATTGTATATCAGAACCGTGAGAGTAAAGCCTTTTAAAACTGCGCTGGATTCCTGAGTTTTCATTCATTCCCCACTGGCTTCGGTAGAAGGGAACTTCCTGGTATTGTTGGGAACCCCAGCAGCTCCCCAAAACCAGACCTTTCCCGCCTGCCCTGGGTGAGCCCAGGAGCAGAGGAAGGGGTCCTGGCAGCATCACCCGGCTGCCAGCAGGAGTCCCATAGCGGAACCCCCCATAGGGGAGGGTCAGGGCCACGAGAACCCCCTAGAGCCTGCCCCCCACGTCCCCGCCGCCCCAGCGGGGATGCTTTTCAATCAACGCTCCCCAGTGGCTGCGGTGTTGGGGGGTGGGGAGGAAGGCTGGCGGTGCCAAGGAAAGTTTTGCCCAGGGCTGTGCCAGCCCGCCCGGCTACCCAGCGCTCATTTGCCGAGAAGGGGGCGGCAGGAGCTCGGGATGGGCGGGGGTGGCTGTCGGGGACCGGAAGGGAGACAAGGGAAGTGCGCGCGAGAGGCCACCCCGTAGAAGGTGGCGCTTCTCGGAGGGCTTGGGACGTCGCGATCGCCTCCCCGGGGGCGCCAGAGTTCCCGGAGCCCCGAGGTTGAGTCAGAGCGTCTGTCTACCCGCGCCGGTCCGGCTGCAGCGCGTCGGTCCCGTGCACCCGAGTCTGCCGGAGCTCCCAGAGCCCTCCCGTGCACCCCGGTGCTCCCAGAACCCACCAGTGCGCCCGTGATTCTGCCGGTGTCCCCCGAGCCTGCCGGTCTGCGCTCCCTCTGCTGGCCATGGGCGCCGCAGGCTCCACCGCACTCGCTCGCTTGGGCCTCCCCCGAGCCCTCCAGGCCCCGCTGGCTGGGGTGGCCGTGTTGGGGGTGGCCACGGTGACGCTGGGGCCGTGGCCTGGCGCTATTCGCGCTCTCGGCGGCGCCGGCGGCGGCAACAGGTGGGCACGGTGGCGCAGATCAGCATCTACCCGCTGAAGTCGTGCAAGGGGGTGCGGGTGAGCGAGGCCGAGTGCACGCCCCTGGGGCTGCGTAGTGGCCACCTGCGGACAGGTAGGATGGGCCGTGTGCTGGGTGGGGGACGAGGGCTGGTCCTGGTAAGGGGCAGGAAGGGGGCAGCCCGAGTTCCCGAAGCGTTGGCTATTGGCTGCAGCCCCTGCCCTTGGCGGGTCGGCAGAGTGGGTCAGGTTTCCGCAGACCTGGAAAGGGAAGCGGGTCTGGCCCTCGCCCCTCTCTTGGGACGCAGATGTCATCTGTACCCTGAACGGGCTCTGAGCAGAATGCCAAGGCTTCCGCGGCCTCTGGACTTTTCTTCCAGGCCAATTCCATGGGCACAGCGGGCAGGGCAAGGGGGCAGAAACCAAGTCTAGTTCCGGGACGCTGCCGTGGACTCCGCTGGGCTTTGTACCTGACTCATCCTTGGCTATGGGAAAGGGACTTGGGAGAGCCAGGGGAGCCGCCACCCCAATTGTCGGGGTGTGAGCCGAGTGAGTGACAGCGCTAGCATGCCCCCGCCCACAGGGGCAGTAGGATTCCGGTAAGGAATTTGGGGGAAGGACCAGATTGATAGGACAGCGGAGAGAAGGTTTTCCTTAAAGGGAGGCTGACCCAGGTCCCCTCCGCATTACCCCCATATGGTCTCCTGAGCCCCACAGGCGTGATCCCTGAGTCCATAGACACAGTTAAGCCCCCCAACACAGTTAGGTGTGGCCCTAACCTAAATAAATTTGGGGAATGCCCTCCCCAGCAGCGGACCTAGCTCCTGTCCTTTTTTGTTTGGGGTCAGCAGCCCCCTATTCACGGGGGGATTTGCCACTTCACTGCATCCCCGAGGCTGTCTTGGAGTTTATTTAAAAACCTTAATTTCCTGCAAGTCCCAGCCCAGACTTAAGCAAAGCCAGTTTGCCTAGGTGTTGAAATCTGCCCCCAGGTAGGTCTCTGCCCCGGATTAAAGGGTTTTATCTAGGATCACTGAGAAGAAAAAGATGTTCAGGATTTAGTGTGAGGATTAGCGATTCTCTTCATGTGGGAATATGCAAAGAGCCACACGTGCCCTCCTTGCACTGCAGCAGTGAAGAGCTGTGGCTCTTTCTTTTATGTTTGGGGGCCACACCCAGCAGTGCTCAGGGCTTACTCCTGACTCTGAGCTGAGGATCGTTCCTGGTGGGCTCAGGGGGACCATATGGGATACCAGGGAACGGACCTAGGTCAGCCACGCAAAGGCTTGATGTACAATCTCTGATCCAAAGATTCCTGGTTTTCAGGGTATAGAGAAGGGGCGTTCCTGGCAAAGCCCTAGCCCAGTGGGACTTGCTGGCCCGTAGGGGCAAAACCAGCAGGGGCCTGGACATCTTGCTCTGGTGGGGATGCACCCAAGACCTTGTGTGTGCTAGGCGTGAATGCTTCCACTCAGCCACACTCTCTGCCCCCTTCCCTCGGGGCCCCCGAACAGCTGTGCCTGTCCACTTCCCATTGACGCAGTTTTGCTCCGACTCCAGGGAATCTGATGTCTGCTCCTGTAGGCATCCTAAATTCAGAGGAACTGGATCCACTTTTTTTTTGCTTTGAAACAGTCAGTGGAATGGAGTGCGGTGGGTGGGGCCGTGGTGGAAAGGAGAATGGGAGAAACCTTCACTCAGGTCTGCGCTGCTCCACAGGGATACCTTTTACCAAGCCTATTTATTACCAAGCCTACGCAACCAGCTCATGGTCTGCATTTCTCCTTTGCAGCTAAGGAAGTCAGGTCTGTTGAGGGAAACACCTGAGCTAAGACCACTGTTAGAATGAGGTGCAGGTGGGGCCAGAGCCGATAGCACAGCAGGGAGGGCGCTTTGCCTTGCACGCGCCAACCTGGGTTCCATCACTGGCTCCCATATGGTCCCCCCTAGCACTGCCAGGAGTAACCCCCTGAGCATTGCCGGTGTGACCCCAAAAGAAAAAAAAGAATGAGGAGCAGGGAGGATTCAAACTCAGATCTCTGTGGGGGGCAGCGCCTCTGTTCAGAGAAACCAATGTGTGACTGGGACAGATGGTCGCAGTCGGGAGAGCGCACAGACGTTATTGCTCTTACTGTGCAGGGGCTGAACCTGGTTTGGTTCCCTGGACCACATGTGGTCCCCTGAGCACCTGCAGAAGAGATCCCTGAGCACAGAGGAG